>NKCJ01000470.1:0-30656 GCA_003947015.1 Fusarium sp. AF-6
AAATGGGACGAGTTCAACTTCAAGTCACTGTATTCCAAGTTCGGGCGGCTTCTAGAATCCCGCTTCACCTCCAAGCCTCCCAAACCTCCTACCATATCTGGCCTCGACCTTCGCATCGTCAATGAGGAGTCTCTAGAGCATCAAATACTAAGCCGCGATACGATCCCAACTGTTAATGTGGCACTTGATCACGCCCGGGCTTGGCTCAAGAAGCGGTACAAACAGCCCTATCCTCTCCTCCACATTGGTCGTGGGAGTCTGTGTAACTACGAAGACGACGACCGCTTCCTCTGCGACTGGGCTGTGGTATCCCCAGATTACGTCTACGACAACCGCAAATACTACAATCTCCTTCCTGGAGAATCCAAAATCTCTTCCAAATGGTCTTCGGATCCTAGCCACTATGACCTTCAACCGGATTCGGCCTCAACATGGCGCTTACCATCCCTTCAGCTCTTCGGCTACGCTGATGCATCCCAAGTGCGTTATTGCTTCATCATTACGGACGCGGAATTGGTGGTTTTTGAGCTTTCCAAGATTGCCATTGACCCTGGCATCGCAGCCACACGCCCACAACGTTTCGCCCATGCCCGCGTCGAGTCTGCCGACACGGATCTATCGACCTCGATGCAGGCCACATCGTTGAATGACGGAACGGGCGTGACTAGCGAGTCATATCTCGATAACCACACCGGAAATCCCGTTCATCCACGACACAAGACCATTCCCTGGGATGCTCATGGCCCTAAGAAGCTAACAGTGAGGCTCGCAATGTTTTGTCTTTGTCTCCTTGCTGGCTATGGACCTAGGGACCTGGACGCCTGGTACCCGCCCCTGGATTCGTGGTCCCACAAGACTTATCCATATACGATGGATGCTATTCCGGAAGAGGAACTTCCAGAGATTGAAGGAGGCGCTGAAGAAGGCTATGATGAGAGCGGTGATGAAACTTCAGGATCTGAGGACAGCGTGGCAACCGGCAAAATGCCCGCTGCGTCTGGCCATGGCAACCAGGATTCCACATCTACAGGCCCCTTTGTCTACGTCGATGGAGAAGCGTTTCTGAAACGCTGCTCTGTCATGCACGATCCTTCCACCGGTCAAGACAGATACGCTGATGAAGAGGGCCACATCCACCTCGTTGATCCCACACGCATCGTTTACGATGGTGAACTCCAGGAGTGGGGATACGTGCACAACGGTTCCTGGGTACCGTATATCGAGGACACACATGCGCCGCCGGCAGGTGGTGGTGGCGAGAGCTCCAGGCACAGCGGTCATAGGCACCGGAGATCGGGCAGCTCTTCGAAGGGCAATGAGTCGAAGCCCAAGAAGCGTCGCCGATGACATGTGATGAGATGAGATCAAGGCACACTTGTCCGGCAAGTATTATGACTTGACACAGGTTTTAGGGATATATGACCAGAAAATACCATAGGGGAATCATATCTTCCTATCTAAACTTTCATTTAAAAACCCTTAGCACCAATTTCATAATATTACCCTTTCGCAACTTGTTACTCGGCGACCTCGACAACCAACTTAGTACAGCTTACTCCCCGCATCAATTCATCCAACCCATCATTAATAGCTCCCAACCCCTTTCCCACGACCTTAGGCTCCGGGCTAGGCCTGACCTTCCCCTTGGCCAAGTTCTCCCTCAGCCATGTCCCCAGCCAATATCGAAGCTGAGCTCGCCTCTTCTCTTCATCATCCGCCGGCATCACAAAGATGGCTTCCACTCCATCAACCTTCTCCGCGTCAGGAGGGATGAGTGGCGCCGAACCAATTTTGACCTTTTGGTTCTCGCCCTTGTTCTCGACGAAAGCCTTGAGAACGCCTTGACACGCCGCAAGCTGTCCCATGGCAAGATAGCAGTGTCGAATCACCAGACCGTCTTCTCTAGCCGCTGAAACAATCGCATCCACGACCTGAGGGTCTTTGTAGTCAAAGACACGATCCGCGCCGAGAGAGCGGACGTACTCATGATTAGCCGCACTTGCCGTAGCGTACACGGCAGCGAAGGAAGATTCGGGGTCTTCTCGCAATAGCCGAGCGGATTGGACGCCCATGGTGCCCACACTGGACGAAGCACCCCAGACCAGAAGTGCTTCTCTCCTGTCTTTGATGTCATTCTGCTTTGCTTCCCCTAGCCGTGGAATCCCCATTGCATCCCATGCGCTAAGGGCTACCTCGGTAGAAACAGGCAGGGTCGCAGCTTGGTTCCAAGAGATGTCCTTGGGGAGAGGCATGGTGTGTTGCCAAGGGACAATGCACTTCCCCTGAAAGAAGCCATAGTCAGGGTTGTAGGACCTCCAGAAGGAGGCGGCGTAGGCAGCAACGCGAGTAACACCAGGCTTAAAGAAGACGTCCTCGGTGGGACTAACAGGGACGTTGTCACCGACCTCAAGGACCAAGCCGGACATGTCAAAGCCGATGACGGTGGGGTATTCTGGTATGAAGAGGCCTGAGGCACGCATGATGTGGTCTGCCGGGTTGAGGGCCACGGACTTGACCTCTATGAGGAGTTCTCCTGGGCCTGGCTTGGGCGTGGGACGGGTTTGAAGTTGAAAGGGTTCGCCTTTGGCGACGGCGAGGGCAGCGAGATGGGTGGACATGATGAACTGCTTGCGGAACTGGGGAAAGATTTGTGGTGTAGAAGGACTTCGTGTAGATCAAGTATGGATGGCACTCAGATACGGATTCGGAATTCTTTCTTCCTGGGATATGAAGGAAAGGCCTTCCTCTTATAGTGCTCATTCATCACCAACTTGTGTAGGTCAAGTATAGATGACGGACTTAGGGGGTTCAGCTCCTAGCCAATCAGAGACTCGTGCTGCCGAGCAAGAGCTAGCGTGGATCTAGATATCCGAAAATGGGTTAGCTTATGGATCCGATAGCTGTGGAACTCGGGAGGATCCCTACATGATTGGCCAAAGCTCTTCCCTATGGATCCCGCTTCCGACTCTCATCATCGCTCCCAACGTCGCTTGGTTTCAACCTTTCCAGACAATCCGACCTCCTTCAATCCTCCGTTAATCCGTTAAGTCCGCGCAAGCTCTCGAAATCTCCCTTAGACAGGTCGGGGGAAGTACCAGTCTAGGAATTCCATCAGAAAACTATGGCTTCGACCTGTACGACAGAGGTCCGGGAGCGCAGAACTCTGCGGCGGTCGAGGTATGGCTGTCGAAACTGCAAGCTTCGAAAACTCAAGGTACTAAAGCAACCCAATTTTATATGTCCAGAACTGATCAAACTAATTTTCTTGACTTTCTAGTGTGATGAGAGCAAACCCCAGTGCAAGAGGTGTTGTTCGTTCGGAGTATTATGCAACTACTTGCCCAACATCCCTGACCTACACCCTGTCGCTGCCGACACAGCAAAGCCAATGGTTATTCGAGGAAGAGCAAAACTTCAACCGCCTATCACAAACGCTGTGTGGGCGTCTGATGCATCTCATTGCTATCAATTGAACGCAAGATGTCAAGATTTCATAACCCGCTACCTTGGACGAAGTCTCCTCACGCCGGGTGACCCAAACATGTTACAAGTGAACCGCAAGCTCCTAGAACTAGCATTTACTGTAAGTCTCATTTCATCAATTCCACTTAACTCCTATCGAACAATATTCGGGCCGGATTACCCATCACAAACCTGACCTCGACTGACATATGCTTACAGCATCCTTTCCTGATGCATGCCTCACTCGCTGTGGCATTCACATACGACCGCCATCTAAATAGCTCTTCAGACTACCGTCGAACTCGAGAGGAGTGCTATCACTGGTCTCAAAGCGCAGGCCTTTTCTACAAGCGGTTAAGTGAACCAATTGAGACCAAAGACAAGGATCCAATCTGGGGTACTGCCGCTGCTCTAGCTGTTCTTGCCTTTTCGTCTCCTGAAGCAAACTCGCCTGAAGAGTCGTGGCCACTCAAGTCTTCTGGTTCTTCAGATCTGAGCTGGTTGCGTTTAAGCGAGGGGAAGATGGCATTGTGGCACACAGTCAATCCGCTACGGCCGGACAGTCTTTTCCATGTCATGGCGGGTACTTATGCTCAAATGTACTCACCGTTGCCAGAGAGAGGTACAGATGGCGTTCCCATGGCCTTGGCTTCCATATGTCACCTAGATAACTCATCTACGGCGGAAAACAATCCGTATTTCCATGCCGTTCATGGGGTATCACGGATCCTGGACATCCCAGATGACGAACTCACGACGGGCCCGACTCAGCTCTTCTTCCGGAGTATTCGTGGCCAGTTCAAAGACTTGCTTTCGAAAAGAGACCCAATAGCACTATTACTGCTATATCTATGGTATCGCAAAGGAGGTCGTAGTATATGGTGGATTGAACTTAGAGCAAGGGTGGAGTGTCCTTCAATCTGCTCGTACTTGCAGCTGTATCATGGGGAGGATAGGGCTATACAGGCATTCCTTCCGGGAGGAGCTCTCGCAGATAAATGGAACTAGTTTCCCCTTGTATCTAGAAACCGATTCATAGAAAGGATATGAGTGGTGTCTTTTTTCGCGGCGGAGAGACTCGAGGCGTCTCCAGGGTAGCTTACCAGCGACCGTTGATGTCACCAACCCAATCTCTCAGCGTAGTGAGCCGACAAAGCCGGCCGAGGTCAAGATCCTCAGATTCAAACCCGTCCAGCCTGAATAATGGATATCGGCAATGTGTCGGCTCACAGATCGTATCGTATCGCAGCAAACAACTCTTTGCGATAATGCACAAATCCCCACCAAGATCGTCACCCGCAAACTCCGATTGGAAGTCCCTCATGTGCGTAAGCCCGCCTAAACTCCGCAGGGCGGACGGGCCTATGACATGGTTTCTCGGAGGCCCGGGGGTTGAAAGCTGCTGCATCTCCAATTTTCGGATACAAAGAGCGGTTTTCAATTCTCTTCTTCTTCCTCTTCTCTCTTTTATTTCTTCATCTTCTGCGACACTTGTTGAGTGATCGTGTGAGACAGGAGGATCGCTGTCTGCTTCGTTCTCGGTTTCGCAATCGTGTCGAGGGGGGGAAACCGCCACAAAGAGGGGTCCTTTTTTTTTCACTGAGCCATCCATCCATTCCAATTCAGCCTAAGCAAAAGAGAGTAAGACGTCAGCATTTGGGGCTCAGCCTTGAATTTCATCATCGGATACGAAGTCTATGAGCATAAAGAGGTCATCTTACGCTCAAGTCTATCTTCTTCCAGCTTTACACATCTTTTCATCGCCATCATGAGTCGCTTAGCGGGCTGGTTCCGCGGAGGCGCTGTTGCCGCCAAGGCTGACGATGCGAGCGACACCAGCTCGACTAGGGACAATACCGCTAAAGAGATGGAGGATATCGACGATGCCATGAACTCGGCTGGACTCATCATGAATGATGATATCGATGGAGCTTGGGAGCGACTACAGATGGGCGACTCGTCTTTTCACCTGCTGGGTCTCTCTGTGACCATCTTCATGCGATCGGTCCTCGGCTTTGAGAAGGCCGTCATGACAGAGACTACAGCCAAGCTAGATGAGTGTGAGGCTAGAGCATGGACTGACTATAAAAAAGCACAGAAGCATGGAAAGGCAAGGGCTGGAAGCAAGTTGTATCCCCCAGGAACAGAGTATGAGCTTGTGCGTGCTGAGACGCAGCTCATGGGTGCCGTTGTTGGTGTTCTCCACGAGAGTCTTATCGACGCTATGAAGAGTTTTCTCAAGCTTCGCAAGGCATTCATCACCCTTGATGCCATCATTGAAGCTGAGAACAAGACGCTGGGTAACAAGCCTGAGGGACAATCGGAGGCGTCATTGTCTGCCAAGGCGACAGATGATGGCTCTAGCAGCATGGAGAAGCTCGAGATTGAGTCCAAGAGCGGCGACGGATCTTCCGGAACACAAACACCAGCGAACCTGGAATCTTCCAATTCTTCGACGACAACTCCAGGGACTAGCACTGAAGACGAAAAGCTGGACGAGGGAGCGCCGCTGAAGGAGGCCAAGTCAAAGCCTACCGAGTCCGACACTGTTCTTCTCGAGAACCCCCTCGACGTTTTTGTCCATTCGGGCGCAAATATGTGCTTTGGACTTATTCTTCTCATGTTGACGCTCGTTCCCCCAGCCTTTTCTCGAATTCTGTCGGTTGTTGGGTTCCGAGGAGATCGTGAGCGAGGCGTTCGCATGCTCTGGCGATCTACCGCTTACGCCAATGTTAACGGCGCTATTGCTGGTCTGGTTCTTCTGTCGTACTATAACGCCCTTCTCGGAGCCGTGGATATCCTCCCCGACGAAAAGGATTTTGACGAAGGTGCTGAGATTGTTGGTCCTCCCCGGGAGAAATGCGACAAGCTTCTTGCATCCATGCGATCGCGGTATCCGGATTCGAGACTGTGGAAGGTTGAGGAGGCTAGACAGCTTGGCAACGAGCAGGAACTCACCAAGGCCATTGAGGTCCTCACGACGGGTGGTGAATCCAAGATGAAGCAAGTCGCAGCGCTCAACAACTTTGAGCTATCTATCAGCGCCATGGCCATCCAGAACTGGCCTCTCATGCGTGACTCGTTCCTCCACTGTCTCGAGGTCAACGACTGGAGTCCCGCTCTATACTACTACATGGCCGGTATCGCATCTCTTGAGCTTTATCGCAATGCGATCGAGGCGGGTGACGAAGGCGAGGCAAGACGACAAAAGGCCAAGACAGAGGACTTCTTCCGCAAAGCACCTAGCGTCGCAGGAAAGAAGCGCTTCATGGCACGCCAACTCCCCTTTGAAGTCTTCATCCAACGCAAAGTCCAAAAGTGGGAAGACCGCGTAAAGGAGCACAAAGTCGACCTAGCCGACGCGATCGGCGCGAGTCCAGCACTCGAGATGTGCTACCTGTGGAACATGACCAAGCGCATGGGACCTGCGGAACTAGAGACTGCTAGACATGCTATGCGATGGGAGAGGTGTACTGCTAAGCCTGAGGTTGTGGAGAAGATGAAGGAGGAGCTTGATGAGATGGGTTCGTGGGCTCTTATTTGTGCGGCGCTGTTTAGACAGGGGAAGAGGTTTGAGGAGGCGAGGGAGCTTCTTGAGACACATGTTCTCAAGCATGACCGGTAAGCAACTCAATCTCACGATTCAACACACCGCTAACAAAAGTTTAGGTCCGTATTCAAGGGTCCGACAAAGGACGACTATGTCCTCGCAGCAGGAACATACGAAAAGGGCGCCATCGCATGGGGAGAATGCTGTAACCCTCCCGAAGGCACCGTCGAAGAGGTCGCAAAGTACAGGAGGGAAAAGTACGATGAGTGTCTGCGACAGATGGACGTTGCCAAGGTGTGGGAGGCGTTTGTGCTTGATGCGAGAATTGGAATGAGGGTTCAGAGTGGGTTGGAGACTTTGAGCTGGTTTGGTAAGAAGATGGGATACTCATAGATATTGTTTCTGGGATACTTGTATTGGGGATATGTTGGAATGTGGTTGTTAGACCTGATAGAGATATGGCGGGCATGGAATAAGGTATGTTGGGATACATAGGCATGGTCTCGTGTAAAAAAGTCAACTTTTCAACTTCAAAGCTATGGACATTATATTGTGAGAGATGGTATACAAACAACACGCTATTTAGGAAGCCCGCTTCGACCTCAACCTCGAACTCCTCCTCCTTCCATCGTCATTCCCATTCGTCAACTTGTCAATCCCATCCTGAATCACCCCCATACCACTATCCACCTTCTTAGTAGATCTCTCCTTGACATGATGCTTCTCAGCTTCAGCCTTGACATCCTCAAGCACATCCCGACCCCGTCCAGTACCGTTAACCCAGTCAAGGAATCCCCAGGCACCATAGTTGCAATCCCCACCGCTGGCGTAGTGTACCGCTGTTCGCCGTGTCATGCCGCCCATTATGATGCCCGGAACAATACTGTAGCCGGACATGGACAAGGTTTCTTCGGCGGTGCAGAGGGAAAGGAATAGGAAGTATGTCAAAAGGTGTGGTCGCAACGCCAGAGCAGGCAAGTAAATGGGGACGAAACGTTGGAGGAGGAGAGGAATTGGGTGGTCGGCAAAAAGGAGAAGGCTATAAGGCGCCGCAGCACGAGCGTGAGCGAAGCGACGGTGGTATTTCCCAATGGTCGATGAAGAATGCAGCGTGTAACGGTGTATGTAATACGTGAGCACCTCTCGCACCGTGAGGAGCAGAACGATATGCTTCGCTAGCTGCCATGGCAGTGGAAGCGTCGACGTCGTCTTGAAGTCATTGTCTTTAAAGACGTAGGAAAAGCCTAGACTCGAAGCGCCTTCCACACTGGTCACGAGGGCGAGGTTGAACACGACGAGTGCAACCTGACGGGCTAAGGCACGAGCATCACGAGGTGGGAGTGATGCACGGCCGCCAAGCTTGATGGACTCGGCGAGGCTGGGAACCGCCGCATCGAATAGAAGCGTGAGTAGTGACGGTATTAGATAGAGGACTATGCGTATTGCGAGAGACCCGAGGAGGCGGATTCGTAGGGGAGTGTGGGAGAGGACGAGAGTGGTCCATGTCATGTAAAAGAAGAGGAGGTTGAGAGATGTTGACCATGATGCCGAAGCTGGCGATAGGAGGTAGGAGAGTATGGGTAGAGAGAGGAGGACATCCATCTTGTGGCTGACGTATTGATGATGGTTGGTGATGATATCGTGGTATTGCTACACTCGCATGACCAGCTCAAGACAAAGTTGAAGTGTAAGAAGTAGAAGTCACAACATTACAGCAACAGGATCTACGGTTCTTCTACTCTTGAGGGGGAATTCACCTTAGGCGCACCTTTTCGCGACCATGACGTCGCAAAGACATCCCAGAAACCGGGTGCTGTGTGAGCTACGACAAGCTTGTGGCTAGAACCGATGACGTAGTTGTGGCTGGTGTGGGGGTGGAAAGGGGACCATTGCGGGATGATTGTCGTCGGCAGCCCTACGAGGGATTTGGGTTTAAAATGTGCATGCAGCTAAAGACGGAGAAGAAGCTTAGCAAACGTTTCAAATATCGATCGATTAGAGGCTGGGAAAAGGGGTTATCTGACTGTCTTCTCCGCCGCGAGACGAAGGCGTGTTTCGTCATGGCGTGAGAAGTATCCCAGACATTGGCGAATCTGCAACCTGTAAGACCAGACGCAGGAACACCAGACAAAAACAGCTGCAAGGAGGTCCAAGCTGACCTTCTCGAGAGAGCAAACCCCATCCAATCCATGCGAAATCCCACGCGACTCTATGAGAAGCTGATGGCACGTTCGAAACACGCTACACGTAGATCGTGGAACCTGTCAAGAAAGCAATGGGGTCGGTCAGGCAACAACAGCAAAGACAGAGAACACGGTCGACGGGAGAACCGGATAATGTTAATGTTTCTCAATGACGATTTTGTAAGGCAAACAAATAAAATTGAAAGCTGCCTCCGCTGTGGAGCCCCCGTAATCATCGTCCGCATGCAGGTTTAATCAGGTCCGGACCCCGACCATAAAATCCACGAACCACGACCCGTCTCAAGCCTCAACCCGATCTTAACAAAAAATGTATATCTATATGCGCTTTAAAGTTTTTGCCATGACCTGAAAGTCCATTCCTCGCGTGGACATTTTAAGAGGAATCACTCCCTTGCTGGAATGTTGGAGAATGATGTCTACCCCTGGGCCCGACGCGTGACGGGTAAGGATGCAAGCTCCAGGGGCAAAGAGGCTTTCAGGGGTCCCGTCCTTCTTTTTGTCAGGGGTTCCTTGGAGCCTATCAATTGGATTGTTCTAGTGCGCGCAATCCCGCTAGGCTGGGAGAGATTGAGAATGACGACTTTTGACCACGGGCGGGAGATTGTACTAGAAGCAGCGCAGCTTGTTCTCCCGGGGGAGGTTAGGTACTTCTCTCGGTCTTCGTGCTTGACTCAAGGGGTTTTCTTAATGAGGAAGACGAGACCAAAGATGCAGGATGCGCGTCGCGTGTGCATTGCATTGCATATCGTTGCATCGCTTTTCGAAACGGTTAACCCCCCCTTGTTTTTTTGCTGAGGAAATACATGTGCATGCCTCCTGTTGTGACTGCGTCTTTAAGTACTCAAGCAGAAACACACGGAGAAAAGAGAGACCAAAAAAGACCTGAAGCTCTTCCTCTAGGCTCGTATCTTCAGGCAGAGGTCATGCGGGCTGCCTTGGGAGCACAAACCTTCCGTGACACACACACACCCCCTTACCCCATTCCTCTCTCTCTCTCCCGCACAACTCTTGTTCTCTTTACATTACCGTAAAGAAAAAAAGGAAAAAGAGACGAGAGTTTATTTCCAACAATCGCATTTTGCTTCGTTGATTGCTCTTGTCTCGGGGCCGAACAAGGACGCGGAGCTTGTGCTTGTTGTTGAGTCGAAGCCACTCTCTCACTCACTGTCTTGGACCACACACCCCCAGAACCCAGTCCGTCCGTCCCGCTCAGTTCAGTTCAATCTAACAAATTGCTGGGCCTCGTCAATTCAATCAATCAATCAATCAATCACGTCCGCGCGCGTACCCGAACCTCACTCATCGGGCATTTGCTACTTTTCTTTCTCTTTCTATTTTTTTTTCTTCATCCCTTTGGTTACTACTCTGTTTGCTTCTACGTATCCTGCAGCGCACGTCCTTTAGCGCAGAACGACCTGCATATCACCACCGCAACCTCCACCATAACCACCAACAATCTAATATCCCCCCCCCCAATTCCCCACGCAAAAAGCGACGGCGAACGTTCCATCCCTTTAAGCCCAGAGCGACCGCGCGCCAACGCCCGCGCCATTCGCTGACGCTGCGAGACAAAAACCATTCGAGACAAAGTCCGGGCCGAGAAAGCCCACACGAGAGAGAAGGAGACACTGGCGCTTTGAAGCTTGGCCGTCGCCTGTTGCAACCCTTTCTTCTCTCTTCCGCCCCCCTTGGCTTGACGAGACACACATACACGCGCGCCCACTGTTTTCCCACGTTTACGCCCTTCCATCCATCCATCCAATTCCATCCCTTCCCTCCCTTGGGATCCAACTAACCTGCCTACCGTGCAATTCAACAGCCCGCGGCACGGCGGCTGCCCTCGTCCCAGCCATGGAGTACGAGTCGGCTGACATCCCCCCTATCCAGACCCGCGCCCATCATCACGCCCGACGTCGTTCTCTCCAAGGTCCCTCCTCCGCCGCCTCCAAGCGTGCCAGTCTCCCTCCCGCCAGTCCCGAAGTCATCTCCAACCTCATTACCAGCCTCAGCGTCATCTCCAAGCCAGCAAACTCTCACTTCGAGGTTCCCCCGACCAGCCTATCCCTCCCGTCTAGTCCGGGTCCTGCCCATGGTAGCTTCGGTGTCGACTACGGAGCTTTTCACCAGCCGAGCCTCGATGAACTGAGACAGGACCCCGTATCCCTCGACGAGCTCGCCGCCTGCCCACCCGTCATCCGTACCTCGAAGCCTCCGAGCGGCTTCTCCCCCCTTACGGCCGCAAAGTCTCCTAAGAGCCCGAGGAGCCCCAGTCGCGAGAACTCTGGCGGCTTGCGCTCCTTTATACGCAACAGCACCTCGCGGCCCTCGTCCAAGGGGTCCTCGGCTTGCTCAAAGAATGACGATGCCCAGAGCATAGGCAACCTCTCCATCGAACGCCGAAACGCCCCGACTCCCGAGCTGAACCACCAACGATCGCATGATAGCTGGGGAAAGAAAACGTCGAGAAGCTCAAAGGGGCTCATGTACATGAGTTCAAAGGAGCAGCTCCGCGAGAGGGAGGTTGAGAGGAAGAGAGCGTCCGGGGGTGTTTCCGCGTCGTCTTCTGGTGCGCTTGCCATTGAGAGCAGTGTTCACAGTGGAGGACGGAGTGATCCTTTCTTTGCTGAGACGGCTATTCACGAGGAGCCGCCTTCACATCAGTTGCCTATTGAGCGCCCCCCGATGGAGGGTCCTTGTGTTATTCCGGCGCGCGACTCGAGTTTGAGGAAGACGGGACAGGTTAGGCGATCGAGCGCGAGGAGATCGAGACGTGAAGAGGGACCACTAAGTGATGCTATACCCGAGGCAGAGGAACATCATAAACCACGGGAAACCGGGAGGAGGAAGCAGGGACATACGGCGCATGATCAACTGCGGTCGTCTGCCAGGTCACCAGTCTATGGACTCCAAGAACCAGCTCCGTCCAAAACGACAAGTGTAGCTGGTAGGAGTTTCCTCGACGTCAGCCAAGATGACTACGGTTTTGGGGTCGACGACGACGATGACGATGGCGCGCCGTTCCCCGCCGTGTCACAAAATCGACGGCGAGAACCAAGCAATGACCGTCATAGTCGTCGTCGTTCAGGTCATCAGAGTCCAATTCCTGATGGCGTCAAGATGAAGCGGAGCAGCTCACGACTCAAGCGTCTATCTGGACCACTGAGCCCTCGACCCGACGATCGAAGATCTCCAAGTCCTCAACCAGTCCAGAACCCTACCCCCGCAGGTTACGAGCGTCCCCAATCAGCCGATTCAGTGGATGATGCTGTCGAGTCTTATCTCTGCTCTCCTCGTCTGTCACAAAAGATTCGACATCCTCAGACAGGTCGCGTCATTTCCTTTTCTGAAGTCGGTGACTCGGAAGGTTCGGCTGTGTTTTGCTGTGTCGGAATGGGACTTACTAGATACATCACTGCTTTCTACGATGAGCTGGCGTTGACGCTGAAGCTGCGGCTGATCACTCCTGATCGTCCTGGTGTTGGAGACAGTGAGCCATACTCGGATGGGACTGCTACGCCGCTCAGCTGGCCAGGTAAGTTTTCCTTGTTAACACTTGGAGGAGCTGTTGCTGACTCGATTAGATGATGTGTATGCTATCTGCCAGGCTTTGAAGATTACAAAGTTCTCCATCTTGGCTCATTCAGCTGGCGCCATCTACGCCTTGGCAACAGCTCTCCGTATGCCTCAGCACATCCGCGGTAGAATTCACCTTTTGGCACCATGGATTCCTCCATCTCAGATGAACGTCTTTGGAACATCGCAAACCCTCCCCCCGACAAACGCCATCCCGACCTCGCAGCGAATCCTCCGAGCCCTTCCTACCCCCATTCTGAAGGCCGCCAACAGCAGTTTCATGACCGCGACGAGTAGCTCTATCACAAGCTCATTACCCAAGAACCCCCGACGATCTAAGCGGAGGACAAATAACAACGGTGGAAGAGAGAGTACGACGAGCAATCGGAATGTGACGCCCAGCTTAGACAAGGAGAATATCGGCCACGACATGTATGGAAAGTCCAACGGCCATGGTGATCCTGATCTGGAGCCTCCGAATGCTTCCGAGAACATGGATAGGATGCAAGTGCCTCAGGGTACGAGAAGTCCAGATAACGCCATCCTGGCAGCAGCGGCAGATGCCATGGCAGACAAGGAACGTCAAATGACATACGACCTACGGTTAACCCACGCGATCTGGGAACTAGCAACAACAGGAGCGAACCCAGCCGTGGACCTCCTAGTATGTCTCGAACGAAGACACACAATCGGTTTCCGATACGTCGACATTACTCGACCAGTAGTCATCCACCACGGAAGCAGAGACACGCGTGTTCCTGTGGACAATGTCAAGTGGCTCGGCAAGACGATGCGAAGGTGCGAAGTCAGAGTCCTCGAAGGAGAAGGACACGGTCTCATGGCTAGCGCGAGCGTGATGGGCTCGGTGCTCATGGAGATGAGCAAGGAGTGGGAGGATTGGATGAAAGTTACTGGCTCTGAGGGAAGGAAAGAACGCGGTAGAGACCGAAGGGGGAGAGTTTAAACGCAATCTTTGTGGGAGCATTTTTTTTATTCTTCTTTCTTTGTTGGGGATCTTTACATCCCTCTTCTTCTTTTTTATTTTGCTCCCCCCCAAGACCGAAAGAAGGTCTGTCTTGATACCCAGAGAGCGCAGCATGATGTGTGGGGAGTCGAAAGGGAAGCGTCATATCTCTCGTCTGGTTCTTAAAACTAGCCATTTGGATTTGTGGTGTATGGAAATAATCTTACGGGGGAACAAAAAAGCGAAGCAAACACCCGTAACTAGTTAGTATAATGTCTGTATGTTTCTCTTTGTTGAGATGAAATGAAAAAAACATGTAATAAATATCTCAAACTCTGGTGTGTCTTGTCTATCCCTCTGCTAACATCCTTGTCCAGTCAAACTTTCTCCATCCCTTTTTAAAGGTTTCGACTCGTGGATCTCCTCTCGTCCATCTTCCTTGCTTCTTGATTATATGTGGTTCAGCATCTACTATACCACCCAGTACCTCACGAGCAAACAAATCTCCCTTAGGCCAACGACCTGCATCTTCTACAACGTGACCAAGTCCACCATCGAGTGTGAACCACGCGTGGAAATATGGCATCTCCTTTGCGATACATCTTCGAAAGGCAGACCGACCCATACCCTCACGAGCCTTGGCACCCGTATCGATGATCTTGCGATGCTGACTCCACTCCTCGTCCGACGAGAGGAAAGCCTCGCGGAAGTATGCCGGGGCCGTAGCGCCCTCTTCGTACGGGATCGGCACGGCGACCATGGCAGCGTGCATACGCCGATGTGGCTGAGCCGCATTCTCGTAAAAGATAACTTCACGACCTTGATCGTGATACATGCGTGTTAGAGATTTCATAAAGTTGCGAATCTCCTCCCACTCATCGTCGTCGCACTCGAGGAGGTTGGCACGGTGTGCTATCGGAGCGAGCACGGCGCCTCCCGGTGACACCTCGGGCTCAGTAGCAAGGGTGAGGAAAACACGAGTACCAAGTGCAATGATGGGAGCTAGGGGTGGTTGGTTTGTGTCTTCGTGGTGACATAGGGGACAAGAGTCGAGAGCGCGCGACATCTTCTGGAACTCGGAAACGGCCATGTTCTTGAGGTTGAGGTCGGACTTGTGCATGCGACGGGCAAGCTTCTCGGCGTTTTCATCCATGTATTCAAGATCATTATCGAATTTGCCGTCTTTTGCGATGCGCTCTGCTAGACGTAGGCCTTCACCACCGGCCTGGTTCTTTGTGCGACGCTCCCCGCGGACCATGTCTTCGATTGTCATTTCAGTGTTTTCTTCAACGTTGCCTCGTTCGCGACCGCGTTTGGTGGTTATGGCCTTTGCTTCGGCGCGTGTACCGGCGAGTTGTCGGTTATCCATGACGCTGAGGACGACGGCTTCGGGGTTTTGAGAGGTTGAGGAGAAGGCTGCTGCGGCTTTGTTGTATTCTTCTTCGAGTTGTGCGGCGTTTGGTGCGCGGCGGAGTTTGGCCTTCATCATTTGGGCGCGTAGACGGTTGAGAGAGGACTGATCCATGGCTGGCGCAGATGGAGGCTGTGGATCGAGAATGATGGTTCCTTGCTCTGGCTCGGGAGGAGGTTCGTCTTTGCGCTGGTTCTTGATCCTCTCGCGATAGAGATCACCAGTAGGCTTGTCGTGGCCCCTGTAACCCTTTCCATAGAGCTTTCTCCTCTCCACCTCCTCCTTTTCCTCCCTCGCATCATCAAAGTCTCTCAAATCCCCAAAACGCTCCATAGCGACCTCTTCTACTGGACGACCGCTCTCTTCAGCTGCTGTGTAGACAGCCTTGAGCTTGGTCATGCGCCAGGAAGAACCGGCGTCGCCAAAGGTATACTCGACATCTCGTTCCTGAGGAATGTCAAGTTCATCAAGTGTCTTTCCTTCGTTTATATCGTTGATGTGAACGTTGATCTCTCTCTTGGAAACGACTCGCTTCGGTTCGACTTTTGGAGGCGGCGACTTGGCTTTGTCTGGTCGGTGGATGTAGTCGACTTCGAGGGCCGAGGGTGCCGTCATCCAGGAATCTCGTGTCAGAGTCTTTGATCCTTCGACTGTGTCTTCGTTTCGTGGCTTTTCTTCATCGGGAATGGGGAGGTCTTCTTGTGCATCTGATGTCTTTTGGTGTCGCTCGTCGCGATGTCGATGTCGTGATCGATGCTCATCATCGTCGCGCGAATGTCGTGAGCGCTTATGCCTATGTCCATCGTCTTCATCATCACGATGCCGACGATGCCGATGCCTGTCTCTATCTCTGTCCCTATCGCGATCTCGATCTCTGTCCGACTCGTGTCGATGATGGTGTCTGTGTTTGCGATGCTTCTTCTCCTCGCGGTCGCGTTCTGATCGTTCGCGCTCTGCCTTTTCGGCGGCGAGCGTCTTTTCGAATTCGTCTAGGCCGTCCATTGCGACCGGAACGGGCAGCTACGCAACGAAGAATAGAATGGGGAGATTGGATTGTGATGGGAATGTCAAGTTGAAGCTTGACTGTTACGTCAGGTTGGGAAAAGCTCCGTCCAATCATTGTGGGGTCACCAAGTGGAGCCTCGCGAGCTGAAGCTTACACTGGGCATGCTTACCCTACGATGCCGGTTAGGAAATGAATAAGAAAAGCGCATGTTACGTCGGACTTCTCTTAAATACCTCTCTGATTTGTGATAATAACCTGTAGAGACATATTCAGAGTCATAATGAGATGTTTTGAAAAGGAATACACTCTAAATTACTTCTATTTCAACTCTATTGTTCCTAACTTGGCAACTCTCCTGACGCACTATCTTTACCCTTAATCAAAGGCCTAAGAGTAATAAAGTAAGATAACAGAACCTATGATGTCTCTCTGCTTCTCTTTAAATTGTTTACTCTCCTTCCTTATTTAATTTAGGAGCTGATTTTTACGTAGGGGCTGATAAAGACTGCAAACCTGGGCGCATCGAGACCTTGAGCCCAGAACCATGAAGGCGGCGAATGGCTGGGGCTGAGTGCTTGAAACATGAGTATGTCCGTTTCTATACTGATAGTAAACGGTCTTAAAGGAGAAACCGTTTTGCCTCGAGTTTGATTTGTAACCAATTGACGCATCGGCGACTCACAAGACAAAAGTGTCCGAACTTTACCAATGTATCCGATATGGAGCCCGGAGAGAAACCAGGATCGTGAATAACTCACCTTGTCTCCGCGTTTCGGGGATCATAGAAAGAAGTATCCGTAAATCTCCAAGTCCAACAAGGTTCCGTCGAGTCAATAGATATAAAGGACACATTGAAGGAAGGGGGAAAGAAAATGTTCTAGACAACACAGCCAAGCAGCGAAATAATTCACATATCATCACACACATAGCATCAACCATACAGTCACTGCCAAAATGACTGCACCTCTCGAACTCTTTGTTCTTACCTGGGGAGTTTATCCTCGTCGAGTCCTCATCTACCTCTCTGAGAAGGGCATCCTCTCGTCCCCCCTCATTAAGATCACCCCTGTCACCATCACCCTACAAGGCATGTCAACCCCTGAAGGGAAGCCACCAGGCACCGTCCCCATGCTTAAACTTCCCGATGGAACATTCATCAAGGAGTCGGTAGCTATCCTCGAGTATTTCGAGGATATCTGCGCCAACCCCCAGAATGACTGGCAGAAAGAACTGGCGAAGGACGCCAAGTCTAGCATGCGTGGAGAGACACCCGAACAAAAGGCGCGGATCCGTGATATGGTCTGTCTTTCAGTTGAAGCATGCGTTTACTTTGGATTCGCCTGTCACAAGGGCACAGAGCTCTTCGCCCTGTCAGAGACTCCCAATGCCCTCGCTGCCAAGTTGTCCCTTGAGTACTGCAACAAGACTCTGAAACACTTGAGCGAGTACTACGAGGGGGATACTTTGGGGGATGATGGTCGACAAGTCACCATCGCGGATTGCGTCTTGTACTCCATGTTGCACTTTGCAAAGGATCTGTACGGTCTTCATTTGGTGGACGATTTTCCTAGTTTGCAACAGTTCTATGAGGCGTTTGAGAAGAGGGAGAGTGCTCAAGTTAAGGAAGATCACTTCCCGCAGGAATATAAGGGGCTGGCATGTCAGTGGCTTCCAGTTGAGTGAGCGATAGTCCGGAAGATGTACTGCTTGGGTCACGGCATCAATTTTATAGTCTAGAGTACTCGTTGTCGTATCGATCTAAACAGGTAGTCAAATTGCAAATCACATCTGCATACAAAAGAAGTACAGATTAAATTGAGGCTTGAATGTTCCGCAAATCCTTCAAAGCCGTGTCAACAAAGTTCATGGCGACCTTGATCCTATCCGCCTCATCATTGACCACATACTCATTCGGCTCTTCATCCAACTCTTGACCCTTGCGGTCCAGACACGTCAAGAACTCGCATACCATGCGGCTCATCTTTGTACCCGCTTCAGTAGGGACCAGACCTTCGCTCATCGACAGAAGGATGGCTTTGTTCTTGTTTGGGAATTTGGTGTAGTAGTCCCCAGGGTCAGCTTCGTTTGGCTGAAAGCCAAGCCGGATGAAGGTTTCGACGAACGCGGGAGAGACGAATGGAGCAGAAGGTCGCAAAATACTCCCCCAGCAGAGCCGCCATGTACATCGACAGCGTCGGTGGAAGCCCCCCGTCAAATGCTCCTCGAAAAATGAGCTGGAAAGCACCTCCATCACGACTGGGCTCGTCTCGATACCCAACAAAAGGCAAGATCCCAGTATCAGGCTGAATCTGAGAACGCTTTGAAGAGAGTACTTCTATGCTCTCTTGTGCTTCATCCTTCGCCTCGAGGAGGTACGGCTTGGATTCCAATAGGTACCAGTGAATGCCCGAAGTTGATCTCCCCCTGATGAGAAACATCGGGCCATGTTAAATTGTTTCAAGGACTGTAAAGTCTCTGGGAGAAAGAAAGAGTGGAGAGGAGTCCTTGAGATGCTCACGGAGCATCATCACATCGTCGCGGAACTCGTTTCTTAGCTGCGTGAGCACCCCACTGCTCCCGATCCGCGCTAGCTCATTACGAGCTTCCAGTCGTGTCAATGAGTCCCATATGGATGAATTCGATGTCAAGACGTCCATGAGTTGGTCCACTCGACCTAGTTGTTCCTTGAGTCGTTCCCAGGTTCTGAGCAGTCGCTCCTGATGCTCCGGCACGATGGTGCGGTTTTTGAGAACTGGCTGGGCTAACTCGATGAGAAGAGTGAGCTGGTTCTTTCGGCCATTCAAAGCGAAAACGCTCAGCTCCTGCGCCAACGAGGCGAGTCGTCTCTTGTCTTGAACCCGTCTGTAGATTCGGTAGCCATACTCTGCAAAAACAGGAGCTGCAGCTACGGCGGTGAGGGCTAGGCCAGCGAATTCCATGTCGAAGATCGGCAAGCCCTGTAAATGACTGCCGAGGTATACGTAGTGTCGACGAACGGTGGTAGATGGATGTTGACAATCTCTATACAGAGAATCGAGAAGGATGGTTCCGGACACTTGTTCAGTTCTCAGTACTCAAGCCTGATTTCACTTTCTAGGCGCGTATTGGGCAGTCGTGCGTTTCGTCCTACATATCGTGCTACATCAACCCCGTGTAGCCACCACCGTCAGCCCAAGGTAGTCTCCATTCTCCGCTCCAACATTCATGGAACGCTGGTGCTAAGTGAATCTCTCTCGAATCGAAACGGCAACCATGGATTCCTTCCCCTCGGCCGTATCCGCATTCTTGTCCTTCGCCTTTACGCAGGCCGGGACCCTTCTTTTCCAGTTGGACCCCGACACGGACAAGGCTTTGTTTTCCAACCCGGACTTGATACCAGAGCTGAGGAACCTCCGTCTTGCCCATTCCCTCACCCGAGAAGCCCTCGAGAGCAGTCCGGATGAAGAAACCCTCCACTTTCCTGATCTCCTTGAGGATCTAGCGCTGTACACCAATGCAGTCCGCAAGTGTGCCGCCACAGCCCAGCACCTCCGTCTCCAGGACAACGCGATGTTTCTTAAAGATACCCGGGTTATCTCACGCCAACATGAGTTTCTTAGGCAAGTGCGACGGGCTCGGGAATGCTCAGAGCAGTTACAATATCGTCTCGACAAACACGGTTCACTCGCTAGAAAGCTTAGCGTGGAAAGTGAAGATGTGCAAAAATGGCTCGACGTACGGCTATTTCCGAACAATTTGAATACTAGATCATTACCAGTTTCTGGATTCTTTGGCACTCCAGTCATTTTTCGCAAGTGGCTCTTCCAGAATCAGAAATTAATATGGTGCACAAGCGCCAGTAAGTTGGGCACTCTAACAACCTCAGACTCCGGTCTCGCCCAAGCTTATATGTAAATTTTTAGGCAATGGCGGTTACAAAGATCTTGGGTAAGGGGCTATAATTGGTTATGTGTGAGACATGAGCTAACCTGGACATGATAGCCTAGCAGTTGCCCGTTACCTTGCGAAAAAAGTTCATGGGGATTTCCTTGGCTATACCCTTTTCACATACTCATCTGGAAAACCGGAACTCGTCGAGTCTCTTTGTTGCCTGATAAGACAACTCATGGCTTCACCAAAGTTTCATCCATCAGTTGTATTGAATGGCTGGTTCCTCAGCCATGGGGAGACTCTCCCCTCTGGAGAAGATGCCCAGCGGATACTTTTGAACGAGCTACGGCGACGATGGAGGCCCTACGTGGTGATTGCTTGCCCAAATGCAAGAAAGTGTGATTTGGCAGTTTTCCTACCAATTATTGAAGACATTCTACGGACAGGCTGCCGACTTCTCGTCATATGCGAGTTTCCCTTGCCCGCTCAGCTTAGTACGGATGACGCAGCTGAAGTCGCAGGAGCCACAATAGAGGAAAGCATTGATTTCAGCCATGCTGATGTCCAAATTAAGGAGCTGCCAAGGCTGGTATTAGGGGTCCTTCAACGTTGTTCAGGGCCCATCAGAGATAGTGCGGCGTTCTATGACGTGAGTTTAACACTATCCATTCCTGCTATCATGTAGCCAATATTCAAAATTACTGACCGTTGTTTTCGTTAAGTCCATGTCTGATACTTCTGAGTATTCTTCCGGATCTTACTTCATCTCGCTCCAACTGCTCAACTTGACTAATGACAGTACCCCTGCGGCTAAAATTGCAGTGAAGATGCTGGTATGGCTAGTGTTTTCTTTGGATCGACTTACGGTTGGCGAAGTTGGAGTTGCAATTGGAGATGATCCTCACTTTACTAGTTGTATCGAGCCTTTGAATCGCCTCGAGTGGATTATCACGCCAGACAGGCCGTTTGGGGAGAACGAAGCGGTGGAACTCGAAGAATCTGCCGCTAACCCTCATTTTCGCCAAAGCCTTCGCAACGTAGAGGGGATACACGCAGATGGCCCACACGCTCAGATTGCTGAGCGATGTTTATCCTATATCAATTCAATATGCAACTTTAGGAAACTCCCAGAAGACAACGAAGAGCTTGAAGAATGGATTAGCCAGCACCCGTTGCTCCGGTATGCTGGTACGTTTTGGGGACAACACGCTCGCAAGGTGACTTCGGCATCAGACCAACATGTAAACCTACTTGTGGCCTTTCTGGAGTCTCGGCATACCGAAGAACTGTGTGTGTTGATGTTCTCAAGATCGGAACAGGCTGCGAAACGTCACAGGGGAGCATACGGAAGAATGACGGGACTGCATCTCGCCGCCGCCTTTGGCCTCGTCAACCTGGTGTCGAGGATGATTGGGTCTGGAAAGTTCAGCCCTTGTCTCCGGACTGATGATGGCTGGACCGCTCTTCACTGGGCCATTGAATGCTCCAAACAAGATGTTGTAGCGTTCTTCCTCACCTTACCGGACACGGAGTCTCTTCTCGCTTGCAAGACAGTCTCGGGAGGTTGCACACCGCTGCACTTTGCGGCAAAACACGGCCGCTCTTCGACGGTAGATGCGATGCTCAAGGCCAAAGTTAGCGTCAACGTCCAGGATGTCTGTGGTAGGACTGCTCTGTACTTGGCTGTGTGGAGTGGCCAAGCAGATGTGGTCGGGCAGCTGTTATCTGGCGGAGCTGACCCAAACATTCCGAGCATCTACGGGACAACGCTACATTGCGCTGTGAAGCGGGGGACACCTGGTCTTGTCAAAACACTGATCTGGGCAAGCGGCTCTCGCATTGATCTCAACATCAAAGATATTCTCCCACTGACGGCCTTGGAGGAAGCTCAAACAAGGGGGCGTGATGATATGGCGGCGATCCTTCTTGGCAGGGGCAGAGCCGTCGCGAGATTTGATCGTGACCCAAGGATACTCCCTGGGCAGCCATCCCGGCCTCTCTTCGATGGAAGGCTGGCAAGCTTATGAAGTTGATCTAGAGCTATCAACTCGAGTCAAAGTTGGCAACCAATGTACTTGCCATGTTCTCAAAACCTGCAAGAAAGAGCCTACACACGACAGAGACCAAAAGACACTCGAGCTTAGATCTCAACAGGGCTTGACAGCGCTAACCGTAAGTTTTCTCAAGTCTACTGATATTCCTTCCCAACTAAATTCTTCTAGCGAGTGTTCCGGAAAACGTTTGACCTGGCGGGTGATGCTCAGGGAAAAGTTCAGAAATACTTATTGTCCGAGTGGCAGCTTCTTTTCAAGCTTCGGCATCCCCACATTGTCCGATACATTGACTCTGACGAAAACCCTCACCGTAACGAGTTTCTGCTCTACATGGAGTACTGCGACAAGGGCGACCTGGAAACCTTTCACGAGATTCAGCTCAAGAACTTGATAGCAAAGGAAAACAAACGGTACGGGTTCGTCGAGGATGAGGCAGCATCAAGGATAAGGCCTTTGACCGGCGTTGAGGTGGGCAATGATTTGGCAAATGGCTTCAGCGTTGGCCTATCTTCATTACGGCTTGGCTATCAGAGACAAGAATGGGAGATACGACGCTAGTCTCGAGGGCCCTTGGGCTTATATCATTCATCGCGATGTCAAGCCCGCTAATAGTACGTTACTTTAAATACTTGGGTACCTAGGAGCTAACCAAAGTTATAGTTGTGATGCAAAGCGCTGAGAAGGACAAGCTCCTCTTCAAGCTCTGCGATCTGGGAATTGCGAGCCAAGCTGGCCTAGGCCCTGAACAGAACCAAACTCAATTGATCGGAAGTACTGGGTTACAGCCTCCGGTACGTAGACTCACATGGTGTTGTAGTTGAAGAAGCGGCCTTGTGAGGGACCCGGTATTCAGACAACTGACGCAAGAATGCAGGAGGTCAGACAGGGTGAGCTGTGGATAACCAGGGGTGACATGTTTTCGCTCGGAGGCAAGTATCTCCCAAAAACCGAGACTTGGGCAAGGAGATCACCCTTGCTAACTCTTCCCTAGAAACCATTAGGTTAACCGCCAAGATAAAGGATGAGTTGCTCGACTGTCAAGCCTTCAAGACCTTCCTGGACGAAGCCCGTGGGATCGAAGAAGACTCGCGACCTACCAGTCTTAGAGCTATGGAAATTGCTTACGGAAACTTACAAAAGGCGTCTAGGAGCTTTTCAAGTTTACCACGGGCCGTGCTGGAGGAAATGCGCGCTGTCCATCGGGTCCTCGGTAGCTCATTAGGCGGCAGCTACTTGTTTCAATCGTTTCTACTCATGGCAGAACTGCTAGATACCTCGCAACCGTTCGAGCCAGGCACATCCATGGAAGACCGCAAGAATCTTGTCAAACGACTATGGTTGCTTCTTGACGATGGCGCTGCAGAAACATTCATAGGCAACTATGAGCTTCCAGGCCATCTTTTGATTCTACTGGAAGGTCGTTCCGTAGAGGAGAAACTGTCAAGGGAAGAGGCCCTCGAAAAATTCCTGAGAAACCCTGCAAACGTGAATCGCCAATGGCCTAAATCAGGCTGGTCAGCGCTTCACATTGCAGCTCAAGAAGGAAGGCTATCAGCTGTCAAGACCCTGCTGCGGTATGGAGCAACGGCTGGTTTGAAAGATAATCATGGAATGACGGCAAAGCACTATGCGGAAGAAAATGGATTCACTGAGATGGTAATACTCTTACAGGATCAAGTCAAGGAGGAAATTGCTGAGCGAAGGGAAGAGGCTGGCGGAAGCAATAGAAAGCGGATGAGGCTGACATGAACTTTGGTCTGTTTGGACTCATGGGAACAAGAGAGCGGTACTTTAATCAAGAATAGGAGAAGCAAGCATAGAAATAGATTTATTTTAAAAGAAGAAAAGAACGATTCTGGTCATCTTGCTGTATTGTTATAGGGAAATCTCATGTAACCTCAATACATCACCCCCTAGGTGCCTAGAAGTCTTCTAGAAGATCCAGGTTGCTAGAGTCCCCTGACTAGGAGTAAACATCGGGATGCATTTCTTCCTGGACTGTTCTTCTAACCATTGATAGCAAGGCAGCCCGAACCACACGGTCACTCCCAAGAAGACGAGATAGGTAATTTACCCCGGTACTCCTTGGAATTACTGTACCAGGTTAGCGCGGATTGCCTTGTTCTGTGGGGCCTTCAGTGCCACTATTCCCATTATAGTATCTCATACCGACTCCTCCCAAGATGCTCAACTTCTCTTCTACCAGCACTCTAAAGAGCAGTAGATAATCCTCAATGAAACATGAGACCCATAGGTTGTTCCTACGTCACGACCGGATTCTCTTCCGATGTTCAGAGTTTTCACTCAGACATGCAGTGACCGACCGACCTCCCACTCACCTTCTTCACCTCTCCTATTTGCCTCCCATCTCTACCTTTGTTATTTGCACGCCCTGGAAGAAGTGACATTTCTTTTCTTGCTTTTTGTCTCTTATTTCATATCAATCTAGGGGCTTATGCAGGTTCATCAACTTTGTGCATTCGGCATCTAACCAAGACACAGAGCCATCGACCAGAGACAGCCCAAAAGAGAAGACGACTTTCATCATGACTTCCGAAACGAGCGAGAAGGAACAAAAGGCGACGTTCCCACCAGACGTGGTGGAGGAGAATACAGCTGACGATCTTCTGGCCAATCTAGGTTACAAGCCAGAGCTGAACAGGAACCGATCCACCCTGCAGGTGGCGTTCATGTCGTTTGTGTTGGCCTCGATCCCATGGGGCTTGTCCACGACTGTGACGTATCCAATCATCGGAGGAGGACCTGTCAACATTATCTGGGGGTGGTTTGCTGTGTCTCTGATTATTCTATGCGTTGCCGCATTTCTTGGCGAGATCACTAGTGTCTACCCAACCGCAGGAGGTATGTCGTGATCACTATTTTTGGCGTCTCGATCTTATTCCTCTCCCAGGTGTCTACTACCAAGCCTTCATCATTGCTCCCGCAAGATGGCGTCGTGTCGCTAGCTGGATCTGCGGTTGGCTCTATGTGGTCGGCAACATCACCATCACGCTATCCGTCACCTTTGGCAGCACAACCTTTATCGTTTCCTGCATCAACGTCTTTGAGAACAAAGATGGCTCGCCCGTATTTGGAGACGAACCGTACAACACGATCCTCCTCTTCATAGGCATAACCCTGCTCTGCAACGCCATTTCTGCCCTGGGTAACCGATGGCTTCCTATCCTCGACGTAGGCCACGCGCTCCTGTATCTGCATCATAAGCATGGCTAACAGTCCCCAGACCGCAGCCATCATCTGGACCTTTGCCGGCGTGATTACTATCGTCGTGACGATCCTAGTCTTAGCTAAGGACGGCCGCCGTGATCCTAGCTGGGTCTTTACACACTTTGAGAACAACTCAGGTTGGCCAGACGGATGGTCATTTTGCGTCGGTCTTCTCCATGTTGCTTATGCCACCTCTGCGACTGGCATGATCATTTCGTGGGTGCGTCCCTAGTCTTGTTCAATTTTCAACTAACTATGACTTGTAGCATGTGTGAAGAAGTTCGAAAGCCAGAGGTTCAAGTGCCAAAGGCCATGGTCGCAACCATTGTCATCAACATGTGCGCCGGGCTGCTTTTCTTGATCCCCATTGTCTTCGTTATGCCAGATATTAGCGAACTACTTGCCCTTGCACAACCTGTTCCCTACATCATAAAGTCAGCTGTAGGCTCTTCAGGCGGCTCTTGCGGCCTACTCATCCCACTCATGGTGTTATCCATCTCGTGTGGCACCAGTTGTACGACAGCGACATCTCGCTGCGTCTGGTCCTTTGCTCGCGATGGCGGCATATCAGGTGCAGTTTGGTGGTCCAAGGTTAATGAGAGCCTTGGTCTTCCCCTCAATGCCATGATGTTGGCAATGGTCTGCGAAATTTTGCTTGGCTTTATCTACTTTGGATCTTCTGCCGCCTTTAACGCTTTTGGAGGTGTGGGAGTCATCTGTTTAACAGCAGCATATGCTACGCCTATCGGCATCAGCTTGTTCACCGGCCATAAACAAGTGAAGAGGGGTTCATTTTACCTTGGGAAATTTGGCATCTTTACCAATGTCGTCGCCATCGGTATGTACCTCTCCGCTCTTAGTCTACATAAGTTCCGTAACTAACCTCATCTTCTAGCCTGGTCTATGCTTGCTCTCCCTCTCTTTTGTATGCCCTCGATGCTTCCCGTAGACCAAACCACTGTCAATTACGCCCCTGTTGTTTTCGTCGCGGCAACTGCGATTTCGGGCATCTGGTATTGGGTTTGGGGTTACGAGAACTACGTCGGGCCCCCTGATGCAGGAGATCACAACTAAAGCCCTTAGATTCTACCTCGATACTCTATAGACATAGAACAGAGGCTAAACTTGTAATCTCTGAAATCATGACTTCCTTGAATCCCTCTCAAGGAACGCCTCGCACTCGGCTACCAACGTCGACGACAACTCTTCATCCACGCCAGCGCAGTCATTGTATCCTTCCTTCAAGCCTAACTTGCTGAGAATCTCTCGTTCAACCACACGCATCGAATCATACTTTCCATGCCAACACTTGTGAATAATCTCGCCAAAGACCCCATCTGCCGAGACGTCAGGGAACTCATTCCGGATGAGCTTGAGGATCTTCCGAGGCTCATCGATCTCGTGCCAAGGCTCATGGCCAAACTGGATAGTGTAGATGCAAGACCCAAGTGAGTACTGTTCAGTCATGGGACTGGCGTTGGGGAACACATAGTTTTCGTACAGTTTGCCGAAAGAGCCTCCCCCAGCCTTCAGCTGTTCGCCAATCTTGACTGTACAGTCAAAATCTCCCAGCCTGATGTCTTCTTCCGGACTCAGAAAGATATTCGCAGGCCTGAGGTCCCCATGGGCGAAACCGAGATGCTCGAGCCAGGATAAAGCACTCGAGAGTTGCCTGATCCATCGGTTCTTTAGGTCTTGAGTAATGCCGGGCCTCTCTAGGCGAGTTTCAAGGGTCATGGCTTGTCGATGCATAAAGATGCCTTCAGGTGCACACAAAACGGCATGGACAATGTGTGGGTGCCGATTCTCCATCAAGACCTTGTAGACGGCCTTTTCGCAGTCCATCTGAACTTGGCTCTCTTCCATCTTTACTACTTGTGTTGGGTGAGGGTTATCAAGAACAAATGGGCATTTAAGAACGAGATGCTGGCCAATGGCATAAACGTGGCCTGCACTCCCGCTAGAGATGGAGTCATCGGCAGAAAGCGAGGGGAACGGGGGCCGTAAGACTGCAATCATTGTAGTACAGTTCAAGACGACAGTGGGATGTGGTAGAGTATCAACTAGAGGAGAATAGGAATGCTTGTATCTGATGCTGATACTTGTAGTTCCAGTGCTTAAACGTAGGATGAGACTCCTGGGGCGAATGAATGGGTAATGGTGTTAATATTTCAAGGGAACTCCTCACAAAAGCCTCACGTGAGCTGTAGCAGGGCATTTTTGGCCATTTCTCGAGTTATCATTGGTGCCCTCTGAAACCAGGCTGTAAACGTTGCTTTGTGTAACCCGTCTCAGCTGTGCAAGGCTAGCGAGGGCTCCAGACTCTAGTCATCGCCCAACTCCAAGGTGAACAATAATGCGTTGGATCACAACTAAATAAAACAGGATTTTTGAGTAAAAAGCGTAATCCTATTACGTATAGCCTGATTAGAGGATGTAGGAAACCTAGCGGCCTAGAAGAAGCTGTCGTGAGAAGGGTAGCCAAGGCCAGGACTGGTTTATACATTCTAAGCTCCCTCAGTCAGAAACAGCAACTCTCATTGCTCAGGCGTAGGCTTAGGCGTTGGTCCAGTCGTGGTCAGGTTTCCCAACGAGGTTTTCATGTCTATGGTCAGAGTAGTTGCGTATTGAGCGGTCGGCTTCGCATACTCGTACCCTGTTGCGGCGCAGACTGATGTCGACTTGGAGAACCTGGAGGCTTCCTCGTCACTGTACCGGACAGGAGCCTCTAGTTGTTTTCTCCATCGCCCGAGACTGCAGTCCTCACATTCCATGGGAACATCCGTATCCCGACGCCTCCGCCATTTTGTTAACTCCAGGTCGCAGGATTTTCCCGTGTCTCTGTTCGGGGTCGGTTTCCGTGTTCTAGGTATGACGTAACTTGCACAGAATCCTACCTGTCCTTATAACAGTAGACATCGTAGCTGAGAAGCAACAGGTCAACCTGATAGGTTGCTGCAGAACGAATCGATTAGAACAAGATCTGGTCGGTTGTCCAAAAGAGGGCACTCACGAGGGAAAATGACGTTATTGTATTTGAACGCGATTGCGTCCTTTGTTGTGTTGCATGCTGCCTCGGCCTTGGTTCGAAAGTTGACTAGTGCGTCGCGGCACGCCGGGACGCAGATATGATCCAAATGCTCGTCGTCCAAAGTATCAAAGCCCTCCTCGCTGTATCATTCTCGATTAGACCAAGCTATGACAGCCAATTGGCGTGGAACAAACTTACGGGCCTGGTAGACGATCCAACAGCACATATGAGCACTCGGGGACCGTCGTGTCGAGCATTTTGAAGCAAGCATCGCTGAGGTCCAAGTTGTCGAAAGGAAACTTTCTGAAGTCAAACTGCTGAGTAGAGACGAGTAAGGGGCAGCCCAGCAGGACCGCGCCCATCTTGGCGAAAAACGAGGACTTCATGATAGGATGGGATGGTAGAGGAGAGAAGGACATGTTACTTGTTGGTAGACGATGGACACGTATATAAATCATCGCATCATTCGGGTCTGAGTTTTTCTGTGAAGGAATAAAGTTGGGTTGTGCTGCAGTCGGCGGCTCGGGTAAAGTAAAGGGTTCCCTCAACCGCGCCTCAACGGACAATACACTTAGTTTGAGGATGCGAAAGGGCCGATTGAAGTGGCGCCAACGAAGCAAAGACAGAACTAGAGTATGCAGGTTTTTAGAATCGCCTATGCTACTAAAAAGGTAAAACAGGGGGAACTTTGAATAAAGCGGTCATCTCCAAGTTGTGTTTTTTTTAGACTTCTACCTGTTATTTCACAAATCACTCCATGAAACTCATCACTTCTGCTATTCTCCAGTATCATTTAAGTCTCTTATCGTGGCTCATTATAGCACCCAAATCTTCAACTTGGATGGATAATACTATCGCATCCCCCTCCGCGGCAACTCGACCTCCTCCCACACGGCCATGACCCGACGCTTAAGCCCAGACGCAGACAAGTTTCAAAATTTACCTAGGCTCCTACGGCTAGGCCTTTACGCCTTATTAATAGCAGCCTATGAATAATGGAAACCAATAGCCCATGTTCATGGGCCAGTAGCAACCTCTTCGCCCGAGCTGGTCGGCAGAGCAAGATGATTTCATCACAAAGATCCAAAAAGTTTCTGCTGGTCATCCTATGTCCGTTCTGGCGACGGGCTGGCGACGGGCTAGTAATAGGAGATACCACTCCTAAAGTAATCTCTAGCTCAAACAAGCCTATAAGCCTCGTATACGCATATTTTTTAGTGTTAAATAGTGTAAGGATATCCATACCGAGGTATCTGCTACATAAGCCTTCTTTCCCTATAACCCATTTAATAACAAATAATTAACAATATGCGGGTTAATTTTATTACTCTATATAAGACCAACGTATGCTGATAGGAAGTCATTTATCATGATTGAATTAACCGAATCTACCATTTCTGCAGTCAATAGATATTAGGCTCTTAGAGAAACATGCAGTTAGCTGCTCTACTAGCAACAGCCGCCTTGAACTCTTCAGCAGCACACAAGCAAGACAAAACTCAGTTATCTGTAGCACTTACTTAAAAGCAACGAAAAAAACTTGGGGGCTTGACGCTTCGGGTATTTGGCATTCAGCATATATAGTTTAGCATTGCAGAAAACAGAGCGGGCCTTTAATTACTCCTCAAAAAGCCCATGCTGATTGTAACTCTACAGTCGACAAGAGCGAATAAGATATTGAAGCTATGGGCGATTAATATAGCAACTGCACATCCAAAACTTCTATTTCTAATTTTTGCCATGCATAGGAAAAGGGAAAATTGGTCATAGTTCCTAGATGCATCGTGGACTGGCGACTACGATTCGATCAAGAGTAATTCTAGCAATATATTAAGACCTCTTGTCCCCCATAATCCCAGTTCTCTGTATCTCATCTCACAATTATACACTCGAATCAACCAAATCCACTCTTCAGAAGCAATCATGACTAGTGTTCGCGCTACAAGTTTCACACTCCGGACTTCCAGTCCAACATTCTATCTCGTTTCACTCTTAATAATCATCCTTTTTCAGTCTGTGGCTGCCGTTAACGATGAAGTCTGCCATAAGAATCCGGACCCAGGATTACCCTCAAATGTTCCCGGGAATGCGAGCGAAGGCCTCCATGCCAGGGGCTGGATGGATGTTGCTCCACCGCTCAAGGCTTCAAACCTGTTGTCTTTCGGAAGAATGGATGAAGAATGCTTCCGTTTCGCGACATGTGTCTCTAGAGATGACAAGAATGTCTTTTGTGGCATGGGTTACAAACAGGTTGGATGGGAGGCTTGCGATGTAAGTAACGGTGTCTTTTATACCCATCTCCG
>NKCJ01000471.1:0-30635 GCA_003947015.1 Fusarium sp. AF-6
ATATAATTATTTGCTATATTCGTAATGAATCGTCGATATCCTCCACCGTTCTGGTGTCTCGACCATCGTGGCCGGGTCAGCCAGCCTCTACCAGCTCTAGACTCGCAGTTAATGATCGTTCTGAAATATGCATGGCCTAGAACACTTGGACTTGCGGGAGCGTGACTATGTACAAGTAGTTCAACGCCACACGGCGTAGTCCAGGAGAAAGCTGTAGTTTCGCAGCCCATGACCGAACAGAAACGATCTTGTATGTCGGTTCTTCCGGGTTCAACCACGATAAAGAACACACTTCCAACACATAATAGCATCGTATCTACATCCTAACACAGCGGGAACAGAAACAATATCAAGGGTGCTTCTTCTCATTGCCTTTCGGTTGCAACTCACCATCGCCCGACAAGAGGAGACTGCTTGCTACCCTATCGGCACAGTGTTTAATTCTTTAGGACCAATAATCTCCATTCTTTCAAAACAAGAGCAGATGTGAATCTGCTGAGCAGTTCTTACAAGACGACACCCAAGATGGCGCCATATTGATTGGGCCTCATCACACCAGTATTACCCATACAAAGGTGCTTGATAGCTCCTGGCACTATAGAATCAGTCCTCTATCACTGCTCCCCACTTTCAGGCGTTATAGTTCAGGTCTATACAGGAACGCCTTCCGTCTCTCTCAGCCAAGAACGAACTCTTCCCCCTTCATCTCGCTTACTTTCTTCTCTTCCAAGAGTCACATCTTGCTATTCCGCCACCACCTCTACCGCTGCCTCTCTCACTATCATCTTCCCCGACTGGACTCTCCATCAGGACCTTGCCATTCGGAACAACGACATGTTCTTCCCCCTTGTTTTGGGCGGTGTTCTGAACCAAGAACGTCACCCTCCTGCGACGGCAATTCGAAGCCAGAACGCACCAGCTCCCGAGCCGGACCAAGGAATGCTTCCTGACTTTCTTACGCACACGGCGCCGGTTGTTTTCGAGAACGCTCAGATAATCGCTGCAACACACCCAAACGTGAAACTTGGATATCCGAAGATGACGGCTGGTTTCTCTCCGATTTCTACGCCTTCAACTACCTGCTGAAGGGCTTCTTGGGCTCCTCTCAAACATGGCTGACTGTGGTGGTATGTTTCTAGTTCCAGTGGGGTTTTAGGAACGAATAACTACTCCCTTGGAATGCAAAATAGGATCCACGAAACTCTCCGATCTTGCCCTCATACGTCCAAGTTTTTACATGGCAATCCCTTGCAAGATCGATGAGTTGTTCTCAGCGAAGACTTGCTTGACGAGGGAGAGTTGACACTCGTGGCGGTCGTGAAGAATTCGCACATTGGTCATGAGTTTCTCAAGGAGGTTCGAATGGAGCCACAGAATGAGCCACCCTTCAAGCCTGTCTTACCTAGGAAGAATGGCATTGGTCGTTTCTTGATTCAGACACCCTTTACGTGCCTATAGCTGCTACCTCTTAAAATCTTGATATTGGGATTTAGAATTGGGACTCGGGTTATCCTATCTGGCTGTGTGGTCGTCTGCCCAAGAGGTTATGCCCCTTTGGTCTTGGCAGTTGTGTGGCTTAGCGAGTAGATTTTTGAGAGATCAAACACCTCTCGATGGAGTATCCAGAACATCCAATGTACAATCAAGCCCTCTATGGTTATTATTGGTCAAAAAGTGAAAGGCAAACTCATCGATGACACTTCCTCGCTCCTACTTCGCCAACTGTTGATGGTGGAGCTTGAGAGGCGGTTAGAGACAGATCTTGAAACCCGATAGTCATCAAGAACCAAGACCATTTATATTATATATAAAACAAAAGAGGGAAATTGTGTAAAAGACCTGTTTTATAGTGCGGCCTACTCACCCTTGTCTTTACCCTACTCCTAATCTTTTATTATTATTAATAATAACCCTAATAGAGGCGATTAGCTATAATAGATGGTAAAAGATATAGTTATTATTACATAATAGCATTGGAGTCTAATACCGTGAAAGCCGTAGGTTCACTCGTGGAGATGATGGCATCAGAAGCATGAGGCTATTTAATTGGAAAGACAAGACTTGTGATACAAGATAAGAAATTAACCGAGTAAAAAACCACCTACGACACTACCAAAAACCCCCCAGCATCGTTCTCAAGAACTCAAATACGTATCGGCTAAGCGTAACCCGTCTCCCAAATACTTAACTCTCGATATTCTCTACCCTCTTGGCCATTTCCCTCAACGGACTAATGACCTTTTGGTAGAATGTCTGTTGAAAGTCGTTGTCGTCTCCATCGTAGTCACCACATTTGCCAAACTCGACGCAGTAGCGGACGGCTTCTTGGAACTCATCACTTGTGCTGGTACCCAGACAACTCAAGTGATGCTCCAGCACTCTGTCGAAAATGCGCCCTGGTGTGTGCACCTCAATCTGCTTCCATAGCCCAAGCTGTAGGAGGACAAAGCCGAGGTTGAACATGAACTTTTCCAGCTTGCCGCCGCCATGTTTGAGGATCTTGGCACGTAGAAATGGCTTCCTCTCGGATTTGTAAGGGTAGAATTCGATATTGCGGATGCCCCATGCGTCACCGAGCCATTCTCTCCATCCGTAACGGAGAGCCGCCTCGGCGATCTTGAAGGCCATCTTGAACCGATCGTCTTTGAGCTTGTGACTGCGCTTAAACAAATCGGGATGATGCTGATACACTTCTTCGTCCCCTTGTTGGATAATATGGGAGAGTTTCAGAGGTTCGCAGCTGGTTTTCGGTCTCGACTTCTCGTCTAGATACAACATTTCGTGACAGCCCCTTTCCTGATCGTCGCCAATGCACATGGCCAAGCCGTCACTGCCTTGAGCGAGGCTTCCGGGACACACCTTGATGCAGTAAGATTCGCTGCTCTCTGGCCTCTCTTGTGGCACCTGGAGTTGTTCTCTGGCCGAGTAAGCAGAGGTAGAAGAGTATCCAGAGTCCCTACGGAATCTTTGCTGCAATCCCTCAATCACCGCCTGAGGTGACGAGGGCTCGGAGTAGACGGCTTCACCTGTGTCCCCCGGGAGAATGAGCATAGAGTGAGCATCGAACCAGATGTAGTCTCCCTTACGAAAGCTCGACTCGATGGCAACGTGATGAGTGGTGAGGGCGACCTCGTTTGGAACAATGTCACGTGGCTCCCTTTCTGGGACAAGGCCAACAAGAGCAGTGTGACTGTGCCGTTGCTCCTGGACATTCATAGGACAGGCCTGACACAAGTGACGATACAATGTCCGAGTGGCCGAGCTGGAGACAAAGAGTGTAACAAAGCCCTTTGTTGGTTCGAAAGACGAGTGGCAGCCTGAAAGCTGGTACAGCTGACTCTGAACGGTACCAATGTCGAGCTCGATCTGGTCAACAAGGTCGCTGAGGTTCTTGAAGACCTTGGAGTTCTTGATACGACTTTCTCTGGCGCGGCTCTGCAAAGCAACTTATTAGCATCTGTGGGTATCAACCCGTTCGATCCTCTGAAGACACCTACTTGGCTTTGCTTCGGCGTCCGCGACAACTCATCGATGGCATCCTTGAGTTTGTCGTGAATTTCCCGAAACTTGGTTCTGAGACAGTGAACTTTGTGGCTCATGCCAGAGTCAGGTCTGACGGCTTGTGATGCAATAAGCGATGTATCGTCATCCTGGGGCTTCGCAGGGAACCTGGGCCATTTTTCTATGACCTCCACCTGAACCCTGATGCGTCCTCGCTGGACTTTCACCCTCTGCCTCAGTTGCTTGACACAACTAACCCTCACACCGTTAGTGTGATTAAGCATGAGTTTGTATTTCTGTCGTATCTCGATGCCTATGTCGCTGATGTCCTCGACGTCTTCCTTGTCGATGATCGGGGACGGCCTGGGCATGGGTCGGGAATCATGACGACCGCCCTGGTCCTCCTCAAAAACTGATATTGATCCAAGGCAGAACGTTTCCGATACCGAAGACAATGCCGGGGGCTGATTTTGGGGAGGCGTGGTCCTTGAATTGCCGACGTAAACTCTCACGTCTTGTGAAACAGGGCCATTGAGTTGGGTTGAGTAGTCATTTGACTGGTTACCAGTCGCTTGATTCGACTCCATATCTGAGTCAATTGCATAGATCAAAGAAAGCTAACCTGTAAAGACGTTTCAATAAGAGCGGTGAGAGTAATTTCAGGTAGGGATCTTGACCAGTTGGAAAGGTGGACGGACGGCGGGAAAGATATCGGGCGGACAATGCTCGACTCGGATACCGTCCAAGATTCCGAAGCATCGACCAAAAGAGGCTAAGCTTCAGAGACGTAGGTAGACTATCCAATCTTGGACAGTTCCGGTCACATAAACACCATGAGGCTTTCCCGGTCAACCATGCAGTCTGATGGTACTGACTTCTGACTGGCCCCCGCGTGAATGTACTGCATTGCATGCACAGGGAGGAGAGCTCACACAGTGTACGTTACGTCGCTTATGCCGAGCCAAGGCAAACATCCCACCGGTGTGTCTGGTCAGCCTGGGCTGCATTTGCTGCCCCCAAAACCACAGCCTGCTGCTGAATGGGTGTTCTCATCCACCCTTCGCTTCCCAAATACAAGGCATCAGAGCAGTCAGCTGATAGAAAATTACAAACAAATGCAATGTGGCTGAAAAGAGGACCAACAAGTTGGCAATCCTGAGGAAGGTTGCAAATTCCCTCACCCTCTTGAGATGGTGCATGTCAGACTGGCAGCATGCAATCTTTTCAGCCGCAGAAAGGCAACCTTATCAAGTTTAGACAGAGGATGGCTATTGAGGGGTTTCCAGAGCCGGATCGATTTCTCTTGTGTTTTTCTCCAAATTCTGCCTCGTTGTCCACCTCGCAGTCGCCTTGCTAGTAACGCGAGTGTGTAACAGAGTTGTCATTCAGAAACACATCAACCATGGTACGACAACAGAACAATTACACTTTGATAGACTAACATAGCCTGGTTACAGGTCGATCTCGTCGGGGCCGCTGCGGCAGCTACAGCCACAATTAGCCAGTCCCTCGAACTCATCCGTAGAGTTACTACGACCATCGACCTCTACAAGAATGGCAACGAAAACTTGGAATATTTGTGCAACGACCTCCGCAGCACTACTGATATCATCGAACTCGTCCAGGCTCTTGAGCCGCTCAGGACCAAAGGAGTCCTTATGGCTCTAACCAACATGCTCAAGCACGCTCAAAAGCTAGACAAGCACATCAACGGCGTCAAGGAAAAGTCCAGTACGGGGTCCTCCCTGCGTCGCATGGCCCATCAGTTTATGAACGGCCCTGAAGAACTAGAGGCCACCAATAAGATGGTCGCCGAACTCACGACGCTCAAGGCTACACTCATCCTTCAAATCCAGGTCGCCCATGTCGGCCTGTCCGTGGACGGGAGCCAGGGGGGTCAGAATGGCCCCAACGGCACTCATGTTTTGGATACTTTTGTTCTGCATCAGGTTAATCAAATTGTTGAACAGAGGCTTGGGAAGGGAAAGGGCCTCAAGATAGCTGAGGTGCTGCAGGGCAAGGAACCAGATGGTGCGTATCCCGTTCTTCCCCATCATCAATCACATACGACTTAACTAACTGTCTTTTATAGAAGATGGGATGATCCGCCTGACCAAAGAAGAGTACAAATGTCTTGTCTTGCAACCGTTGGGCGAATATGAAGCAAGCAGCGAACGATGTGAGTTCCCAACTTGCGATAGTGGCTTCATGATACTGACCTTGCACTGAGGCACAATTCAAATCGCAAACAACAAGGCTGACGATGATGCACTCCAAGTCAACGGGCCAGTTGACACAGAAGTCACCCACGATCACACCATCGAACACAACCGGGCTCTCGGCCGCAGCACCCAAATCAACGGAAGCATGGGAGGAGACGCATTTGCCAAAGCTCTAGAGTCGAAAAAGACGGTAATTCAGAACCAACCCACCAGTAACTCAGGGCAACGGCGACAGCCACGGCCAATGCCTCAACAGCCGGCGAAACGGCCCAGTCAAGCCTTGCCTTACTTGCCAATGCCGAATGGTGTAGCTAAACGTCCAAAACCTGTCATTAATGCGGTTCAAGGAGCCTTGCCAGGCCTGAAACAGGTCGCCATAGCTGAGAAGCATGTCTCGGTGGTCGTATCTCAGATGCGACAAGATGTTGATGACAGGATGCTTGGGTGCCTAGACGGCACTTCATGCAACCAGGATGAAAGGCTATCGTAAGGGTGCTGATACTACAAATGCGAAGGCGGCTAGTTTGATAGGGGATGTTAGACTTCTTAGTCCCCTCCAACTCCTCATTCTTTTTGGTTGGTTATGATCTCGATGTTCGTGATTTGAGTGCTGGTTATCACAGAAGAGAAACTTGGAGACTGTAAGGCTGAAGTCATTTCTGTCATCTTTCACAATCCTTCTAGGCAATCTACTATACGAAACACAATCTACCATTCACTAGGTTAGCTCGATAACAATTCATAAACCATAAGCTACTGTGATGACCCAACCCCCAAGACCCATGAAAATTAGCCATTTCCTGCGAGAATAATTCCGTTACTCAGCCCAAGACGAAGTGACTGAGATAACATCTGCAGTCTGTCAATATCAAATCTGAGGGCCTTTAGAGGAGTCTCATTCTCAACGTTGAAAGTTGACCCCTGAGTCTCTGAGCCATCACCATAATCAGTCATTGCCTCATCTTCAAGATTGGTTGCTGATATCCTTGCTTCAACCTGCTCGACCAGATGTCGCATGGACTTTTCCAAGTCTCCCGACTCTGCTGAAACTTGTCGCGTGCCTTGAGACCTTAGTTAATAAAGATAGTACTTGAAGTTGTGTAGAAGGGAGACACCTTACTATATCCTCTTGTCAGTGTGTTTGCCATGCCAATCAAACATTTCAGGACGCCCTGCGCAACTTCATGTTCAATGAATGGCAAGCAATTTAGCTCGTCATTTGAAAAAGTCGCTTTCCAGACCCGGAGTCTCTTAAGTTCCTCGCCCAGTAAGAGGTTTTCGAGGTTGAATGTCGTTGGGTTTGTGCTGTCATCCGGACTCGGCGTGTAATCTCTTGACGCTGGTTCCTCCTCGTCGAACACTACAGCATCTGAAGGCAGATCATCAACACCATCGCATTCGGGATTATCTGTTGGGACATCACTGCACTCCTCTCTGCTCATGATATCATTTGAGATGGTAGTAGGAGGGCTGAAGGGTCTGCCTTGCCTTTCCTCGGCCTGGTCTTGGCTCGATGGCAACGCTTCGTCCTGAATGATCAGGCTCCAATACTGAGTGATTAAGTCGAAAAGTCTCGAGACAAGTAAGCCATTGTCTTCTTGTACTTGTGACACTGGCGTTGGAATTTGTTCTCTGGGCGCCCCCTCTACCAGGTGTACATGGTCGCTTGATTGTGTAAACAAAGACAGCGGCTTTGCGCAGGATCTTGGGACTGAGCGAGTGAAATATCTTCTTGGTGAACATGATTCGCAATAGCAGATATCAATAGAACCTCTTCGCATCATTGTAGAACTTGGAAAATATAGGCTGGATAGTGTCTCGAAGTATCAAAGGGATGCTGTAAAGGGGACGACAAAAGAGAGGAAAATTGGTCCGCACGAAACCAAGCGGACCAGCAGGCTTGACTACAAGAATGGAAAGGTTGCCTTAATTAGGCCCTCGGGCACAGAGATGGGCCCTTCACCGCATCTGTCTGTGACTAGACCCTCCTGACCCTTCACCCGATGCACTGATGGGCACATATGTAGGTTCCCTGATGGAGTACACACCACAACTCGAGATGGTAACCGAAAGGCCCAAACTGTCGTTCCGCAGAGGGAGGCCTGGTAGCAGTCAGATGATGACATCCGGAAAAGGTTGCCCTACGAGGGAGGCTGTTGGTTGTCTCCCACACTACACCACCACACTCGATTCAGCTCCTGACCGAACACACTCGCTAGCTGCATGATGCTGCAAGTCTCCACTGTGATCCCTTCAGCTACTGCAGTGTGATCACAAACTACTGTTGCTGTTTGTGTTGGTCTTGCATGTAGTGTGTCCGATTCTACTCCGAGAGGGTTGTCTCAGGTGGGGGAAGAAGAGACAGTGATCCGGTATTACGCGTGAGAAACTTCCAATGCCCAATAAGAAACATGTTTCAACCCCCATGGTTATCCCTCTTGTTGGAAGTCTGACTATGATAAGAAGAGACAACTGTGGCGCCTGTATGATATGTGATGGAGGCATCGGTCTGAACACTGAGGCATAGCCGGGTGGGAGGCCTCCGGCAGGCTCCCATTGTCGAGAGCTGAGTGGGATCTGTGTTGGTGTCTTGGAATTCCACAGGTTTCTGCGAGTTTCACCCTTGTGGGCTGGGTTGAAAGGGCTAGAACCGGAACTATGATACTTGAAAACGGGAAACGGTTGCACGGGGCTGACTTCATAGTGCAAAGAGCTACCGGGCACTCCTGGTTTGTAGTAGTGGTGTGATCAGCCTCAGTCAACGTAACCTTGGGACGGATAGGGGGTCATCTTCCAAGAACCACACGGCAGATAGGAATCTGCTGTCATTTCGTAAGAATGGATATCATTGGCCCTGAAGAACTGCACAATGCACTGGGGGAGACTGGTAAGCGGTCCTCTCATATCGGGCGATGACAAGTTGCAATCTACCGGCCTGAGCCACCCTTTAAACTAGCCCAAGACAGAATGATATTGCTATTTCGTTAGTTTTGATGATGGAGTTTTAGAGCCGATTACACGGGGAATTTTGGAGTGAACTATTGCTAAGAATAGGAATTCATAATATCATCTATGAAATAAGATCGTGAAGGTGTTCAAGAGACCTGTTTTTCCGTTGTGGCTGTGGCCTGCTCACTCTTCTCTTCACCTTGTTCCCAACCTTCAATCAGCTCATTGTCCGCCTCCCCTTCATCATCGCTCTCATTCCTATTCTTTATTACCTTCCTCGCCGCCCGCCTTCCAACCACAGGCAACTTCTTGACGCCCAGATCCTTCGCAGATTGCGGTAGTAGCTCTGGGTCCAGTAGCCCTGCTTGCACCAATACACTGGCCTGGTCCCAGTACACATGCTCATGATAGAGCCTGCCGCCTCTCAGCGTGACGATGCTCACCATCATGATCTCAATCTTTTTGTTGGTGGGTGGAACTCCGGGGAGCATCCACGGGACTTCTTCGGTGTGCTTGAAGCGGAGATGTATCTCGTCCACGACGCGGTCGGCACCGATGGTGCGCGATATGAGCGTAGTCTTGATAGTAGGTGGGTTCTTGAAGAAATCAGAGTAGAAGCGCTTCAGCTCAGCCGATCCGATGCCTCCTGTTAGAGTCGGCATGTTGGTGACGTGAGGGATCTTGTGTGTCGTATACGTGGACATGGCTTGCTCAGGATGCGTAGAGAAGAATTTGCCTGTCGATATTAGTCCTGTCATGTCTAATATTGCTCCTGTATGTCCTCGGAGACTCACTCTGCACGTTGTTGTCCAAAGCAACTTCCAAGTCAGGGTTAATCCCAAATACTCTTCTCGCCATAGCCAAGCTCCGACTCCAGGCCAGGTCGGCAGATATCCCGTCATATTCCTCCATATCATGCTCAGCAAACCCTGGCTGGGCGTCATACGTATAACTAGAATAGGCGAGGTTCAACTTGCCGCCGGTGCCAAGGCCTCTGGCAATCTTTCTGCGTCTCGTGCGCTTCTTGCCCTGAATGCCTACCATCTGGGACTGCTTCACGACGCCAATTTCCTCGCCAGCCGCGAAATGTACCAGGGCACTGATAGCGCTTGGGAATCGGCCATTTGGGTCCGGGATTGAAGAAGGATAGTAGGCAATTAGAAGGCCGAGCTTGAATTCTGGGTTGTTGTCCAGGACATGGAAATGCTCCAGACAAATAGCTGCTGCTTCGTCATATGCTATCCTGTGTTACCGTGTGATCAAGATGCCATTCGCGTGACCTGACTTACCTATGATTCCAAACTTTTCACAAGGTCCCAGATTCTCTTTGCTCAAGGACTTGATCTTGCGTAGGTACCTATCACCATGGCTCTCCATTGAGATGTACTCAACATCAAAACCTTCCGCTCGCCACTCGGCGAGAGTAAGCTGGTCAAACTCATCGCTCTCTCCCGTGATGTACAATTTAGGCGAGGTGGATGGAAAGTTGCTCGAGAGGAAGTTCTGATCCCTGTAGTTATTCCCTGTCATGTTGTCGTTGAGGATCTGGGCATTGCGACCTTTCGACTCGGGGACGGCCGCTTTAATCAAATCCGGGACGTTGACGTTCATTTTGGCCGTGTTTATTATTGAGGAGAGTTGAGAAAACGAATAATCAAGGTGATGGGATAAAGTCATGTCATTCTGTTGTTGTTCCAAGTTCCAAGCCCTCATGACATCATGGTTGAAGCTACCCTGCGTGAGGGTGATGTCAGATCCGCCATGGATGCTTTGATTGGTTGGGCCATCGTCTTTCTGACTTCCACTCAACTTCGATGCTTCGTTCGGTCTATGAACCATAGATTTAACTCATTTGGATGTGATAAGGTCTGAGGGTTTAATTGGATAGATGAATGACACGCAGGTATTATACGCATATATTCACTACCAAGAGTTATTAACCAATTGTTCCCTCAGGTGTAAAAACCCTTACTACACCAGAAGGTACATATGCTTTGGGACCCACGTTCGATAAGTCGCTGAGTGGCACCATTCACAACGAATACACCGGTCTGGTATGTTGTGTATTGATTGTTGATGTAAACCTCTCCGCCAAGGATGGTCCTGACTTTGAGGAAACCACTGGCAGCTGAGCCAGCATCTGGGATAATGTTGAACGGTGTAGAGTCCGGCTGAGGGGAGGTCGAGGTGGTGGATGTCTGCGTCGACAGAGAGGAGGTCGCCTCAGAAGTTGAAAGTGTTGTAGAGTCCGAGCTCACCGGGACACTACTGGTTGTTGATAGAAAGGTTGTTGACTCAGTGGAAGACTCGGTGGAAGACTCAGTAAATGTCAAAGACGCGGTTGTTGAGCCAGTGTTTGAGCTCGAGGTAGTAGAATCCGTTGTAACGACCGTAGTGGATGACGCAGCATGCGAGGTAGCGGATGCAGTCTCGGAAGAAGAGGTCAAGGCTGCTAGAGGCCCATTAGTTCATGCCATACGACCTAATATTGACGCTGCACACTTACTCAAAGGAGTACCAGGCTTGCAAGGACCTGCAATCGCAGATTCGATGCAGACAAGGCTAAAAGCCAACAAAAGGCCGATTAAACGAGTGACAATCGGTGAGAGAGAAATGGTTGCAATTGTGATCAGAGTTGAGCGATTCTTCATCTTTATCGCTCAGGTTCACCTTATATGGCTCTCTGCGTATGGTTTCCTTGACATGCGGCATCCGTCAATAGTTTATCAATAGCGTGGTTTCAAGCGTCACTAGGCTACTCGAGCTGCAGAGAATATTGAGCTGCTCTAGGGGTCTGACCTGTCGATCTGTCTCCTTTTGGGCACGTTTACACCTAGTCCCTGCCAAGAAACGTTGTTATCCGAATGAAAGTAGACAAGCATAATCTCTTTCTTGTTTATTTGGTACATCTTGCGGTACAGCTGTGAGTCGCCGTGGAGCGACCGCGCTGCTTTGTCCTGGTAAAAGATTCGGGTCAGGGGATGATTGCCGAAACTCCGATTATAAGCACTACTGTTCATCACCCAAAGGACGCAGTATTGGCTTCCGATATTATTGAAGTAAACTAGCCACGGCCTTCTTCTGGTTACAGCTCCCACGATGTAGGTTTAAAATGTTGTATTCGTAGATCTCACTGCTAAAATGGGACAGTTGAGAAGGAATTCGAGATGAGTGAATTTGATGCTATCATTGGTCGTGGTGTATCGGTACCCATTTTGCTATGGCCAGCTATAAACATACATGCCTGGGGTTTCTACCATTCAAAGATGCGATGAATTTGTTCTCTCAGTCTTAATCACCGCATCAAAGTCGATTCCCATATCCTCCATAACACGCATGGCTACAGGACGACCACCACCCCAAACACCACCGCCAGGATGCATAAAGGGGCCCGCTAGATACAAGCCCTTTACGCCAGGAACGCGATACTGGGCTAACTCTGGGGTAGGACGAAGAGGGCCCATCTGGTCTGAAGACATCGAAAGTCCACAGATATCACCACCCTGGAAGCTAGGTGTGTCATCCTGGTGATCTTTGGGAGTAACGACGTGATAGGCCCGGACTTGGTCTGGAGTAAAGTCCACAAGATAGCCAGATAGGTAGCGGAAGAACTTTTGCGCCACCTCGTCTTTGATCTCATCCCATCCGTGGAAACCAACGCGAGCATGCTCTGCATGAACCATCACCACTGCATGGAGGATGGACTTTCCAGGCGGGGCCCGCGATGGGTCGGCGACATTGACGCATGACGCGCCTGTCATGAGGACATCTGGTATCTCGCCTCTGGCCTTGGTGTCGTAGCTTTTGAGAAGTTCCTCAACGCTGCCGGGGCAGATGGTGTTCATTACCACGCGGTTTGCCAACCCTCCCGCCTTGAAGTTGAGCGGCCTTTCCAAGGCAGCATGGACGACCAGAAGGCTGTACTCTGAGAGTTTTGTCTTGGAAGCCACCTTTGTGATGGCCGGGTCGATGCCGTCCACAAGCCTGCTTAAGATGTGTGGGTGAATCTGGGCCACGACACATTCTCGCGCACGAATCTCACCGGCTCGTGTGCGAACACCAACAGCACGCCCGTTCTCGGTAATGACCTTGATAACTTCGGTGTTCAGACGAAGCTCCCCTCCGTGTGCTTCCAGACATCTGGACACAGCCGCAGTAAAGGCTGAGCCACCTCCTCGGGGCACCGCCAACCCGTACAAGGTCATCAAGCCAACGCCCAGATACGCCATCAAGCCAGTTCCTGGAGTTTTAGGATGCGCCAGTTGGATCTCCGTAACAAATCTAAGGATGGCAACTCTCACAGTTGGGTCTTTGAAGTACTGGTTGACTATGTCAAGGGAGCTGCAGGTCGCACCCGACTCAAGAGCAGCAGCGACATCGGGGTGGTCGGAAAGATCCAGGGGCTTTGTAGCCGGAGGAGTGAACATGCCGGGCATGACGAGTTTGGTGACCTTGACAGCCAGATTAGCAAAGCGCTGGTACGCTTCACCTTCCTCTGGGTTCGAGATGGCGGCGATAGCATCAGCAGTCCGTTTCTGGTCCTGATATAGAGGGAGAACTCCGTCTTGAAAGATGATTGCATACGCGGGATCCAGAGGAAGATACTGCAAACCGTACTTGGACTGAAGTTGCAGCTCATCCTCAGTGATTAGAGGATTACCCAGAATCATCTGATGGATGGCGCTGTGACGTTCGCTCGTGTAGCCTGGCTCAGCCATGGGTAAAGACGCCACGCCTCCCCCAGGGTACGATTGCCGTTCAAGAACAAGAACCTTTTTTCCGGCTTTGGCGAGGTATGCGGCTGCGAGAAGGCCATTGTGTCCCGAACCAACGACGATAACGTCGAAGTCTGGCTCGGTGGAGGATGTAAGTCGGCCGATCTTTGAGAAGTCGTTATCCATTGTGTGGTCTCTATTACTGCTGGGCGGCGACCCTAACAAAAGTATATCAAGGATTGATTAACTGAACGTTTGACAAATATTGTCGAATACTCGTCAAAGACTTGGTTGAAGGTTGATTAAGAGTTGGCAGAGAGACCTTTCTGGGCTAAGTTTATATACCAAGAAGAGTGGATTATTGCCCATTTGCTCTCCGTGGTACTGTGTAATGGAGAGGTCAGAAGAGACTTCATGCCTAAACTGACCAATCTCGTCAGGCCTCGGAAATGTGGTGGGGGACCTGTATAGCTTCGGCCATTGTGGGGTAGCAGTCGTCAACTTGAAAATGACAGGCTTCGGAAATGTGGTGGTGCTCCCCACACTAATATGATGCCGAGGAAGGCCAGGGTAGTCATACAACCAGAAAGCTACTTCGATTGTATCCTTGTACTTGAGGGGAATGTGCTTATTCCGGTATATAATGGATCAGGAGATGCCGTACATAACTGAGGTATTGGAAGGTGCATCATTCACAACCGCGACATTCAAGCATAATATTCCCAAACTCTCAGAGACAACATGGCCGAGATAAGTCTTACAACTGAGGCCCGATTGGCTTCGGATTTATGCGTGTATCGCGTCGCGAGCTGGATGAGAAGTTATCGACACCTTACCAACCCGTGCAAAGCCACCAAAAGGATATTCCCCTAGCACCGGGTGAAATTGTTCCCGTGGATATCGAGGTCCAGCCCACTAGCTGCCGTCTCAGACCTGGGGAGCGTCTTCAGCTTCTCATTTCCGGCCACGATTATGGTACTTATCCCCAAGGCGTACCTGTCTTGCAACATCCCGATACGGTGAATAAAGGCACACATGTCATTCATTTTGGTGGGAAGTATGACAGTCACCTAGTACTTCCCATCATTCCCCCAGTCCCGAATTCATACTCTGAAAACAACAAAACCGTCAAAATGGCAATGGTGGCTTCACGTGTACCAGGCTGGGGGGATGATAAGTTCTTGCATGAGTACACCGACGTCCACGCTGGAATGACACAAAATATTGCGGCCCAGGTTCCTGTTCTGCGGAATTACACCCAGGTCGTTGCAGTACCTAGACCGGCTGTGCGGCTGGTAAGCACGGGAGCCTCGATGTCGACTCTGTCATGATGGTTTTTTACCTCGCAAAGAGTGCCCAAGTGGCAAAGAACGGACTCGGAGGAGACCTTGCTGCAAGAGCAAGTTCCATTGTCGAAGCCTCTAGCGGGACCACGTTGTTGCGTTATGCTATGAACAAGAGCGTCACTCCTGATGACACTAATGGCTTCTTCGCCAACACGCCATTTTTAACCGCAGACTGGACCACGATGGGAGCTATGGAACAATTTTGGTTCGCAGACGTGGATGGGGCTACAGCTTTTCTCGGGGACGAAACGCGCAGACGTGTCCTGGAGGATCTCCCAGAATCATTCGATTTACACAAGTCCGTCCTTTTGGTTGGGAGGGAAAACAGGGTGGTCAACAAAGACGAGGGGTTTTAAGTAGCTCACTGGATAATTGCTTGTGCTCACGGAACTAGCATGACTCATGATGGTTTGGGTTTTTGTAGCAGCCCGTGGCCGCGACAAGTATGATACGCAGATCATAGACGTTGCAGATGAAGATGGAACCTTTTGGTAGAAGCCATCCATCTACCTAGTTTATGGTGTTTTTCGATTACATTTTCATACCGGTATGAGTCGAGAAGCGTTTTCTTGGTGATTGTGGTTGATGGCTTTTCTTATGGCATCATCAGGCTCACAAAGGCCAATGACCGCAACAGCGTAGAAAGCTTACTATATGGGCAAGATGAAGCTTGTAAGGGGGTTTCAAATTTGCGAGGCAGGCCTGCTTCGATTCATTCGCTCTGGAGACGGGAAAAGGAAAGATAGTTGATATCAGGGTCCATGTCATTTTTCGCCCAAGCCCTCAGCATTTCCTCAAACCCATCATAGGAATTCACAAAAAACTTTCCTTCCCTCAGGCCATCCAAAATCCTCTTAGCTACGACACTAGCCGGACGGCTTTGTGTTGTTACAAACTCAGCAAAACCAGTGTTGAACTCGGTAGGTGCAGTGCCCGTCAACCCATGAACCGACTCCGTGTAAGTGAGGTCGGGGAAGACAATGCTGACCCCGACGCCAGTGGGTTTGAGTGAGATGGCCATGCATTGGGACATGGATACTTCAGCACCCTTTGTGATGCAATAACCGAGGAGATTTCCTGCGACAATGGGTGGCGGAACGAATGCATTTGGCGATGCTGTGTTGACGATCAAGCCAGAACCACGGGCAACCATGTCAGGCAAAAAAGCCTGAGCAACTCGGATGTAGCCCAAGACGTTGACATCCAGCTCACGTCGGATACTTTCCACATTGGCATTCAGGATACCGCCACTCCGAATCAAGGCGGCATTGTTGTACACAATATCTGGAACGCCGACATTCTTCAGGACCTGTGAGGCGAATGCCTTGACTGACTCGTCACTCGTGACATCGCATTGGTAGGCGCAAGCTTTCTGACCACGGCTTTGGAGCTCTGAGACCGTCTTCTTTTGGGGTTCTAGTTGGATATCGGCTAGGATGACATGTGCGCCAGCTGCTGCGAGTTCGATGGAGACTGCTTGGCCGATGCCACGTGCGGCGCCTGTGACGACAACGATTTTATCTTGAAAGTCGAACATGCTGAGATGTGGTGATATAGATAGACTCGTCGTTGGTATGAATGGCGTCTACAACAAGAGCTATTAGGAACAATATCAGATAACCCAATGATATACACTTTTATGATGCTCTGCCAGCTCTATAGGAACATGATGTGGATGATTATGTCATCGGAACCCGGGACGTTTACCTCGCCGCACCCGAACTTCCGCCAGGTGGGGCCGCTCCGGGGCCGAATGTGGGGAGAGCGTTTCGTCAGATGTGGGGTAACACGCCAGTTGCCGAGGTCTCAAGTCCCTGATACCAATTGGACCTTCACACGACGGGCTCTCTTTTGGTCACTGATACAACGGACCCTGAAGGAGGTCAAAGAATCCCTGTTACTTTAGCCCCTGAACGGCCTTGCTAACTGCCGGCGCGTGAGGCCGTCATGAGGCTGCTTCATAAGATTGCGGGAAGATCGTGTTGTGGGGAGGCAGGGGACGGGGAGTAGAGGGGGAATAAATACGCTCTTCTCCTCACTCCTGTTCCGATGAGTCTTGCATCTTATCTATCGTGGGGCCGTACCCTGCAAAGATGCCTTCGTGTCATGACTGCGGCGCCACCTTCTCTCGAAACGAGCACTTCCAGCGTCACCGACTTCGGCATCTTGGCCTCCGGCCATTCGCCTGTGATCAATGCCCGTCTGCGTTTTCCCGAAAGTGAGGCCCAACGCAAACCCCACGTTTCCCGACATGACAAACTGACATCTATTCTCCGTATAGGGATGCTCTAAGCCGACATATGCAAGTTCACGACACAAACGCCACATCGGCGAAGCGTCAGAAGACATCCTACATCGCACAAGCCTGCATTCACTGCGCCAGGTCGAAGCAGCGCTGCGATGGCCAATTGCCCTGTGCGAGGTGTACCTCGAAACTTTTGGGATGCGCTTACGCGCCGTTGAAAAGGGGACACTATGACGAAGAAAGCCAACGAATTCCCGATGGTGATGGTCGGGTACCCGAGCTTTGCGATTTAGACCAAGTTGTGCGGTCCGCAGATCGACTCATATCTTCTGGGGGTCCTAGCAACAGAAGCCTCCCGCAATCTGGAAACGAGCCCGGATATGGCATTGTCCCTTCTGCAAGCCTTCCATCGGCCGGTCAAACATCAATGCAAAACCTCCCCGATCTGTCCGTTCCAACTACTGGGTTTACTATTGACCAACCTTTTCTCTCGGCATCTGAAAGTACCTTTCAGAATCTGGCCTGGGATAGTTTCGACCCCCTCTGCGGTCAAGGGATGTGGCCGTTACTTGACTATGATCCCGCCAATCTCCTGGATCCTATGGCAGGTTTACCCAGAGTTTCTATCGGAAAAAAAGACACCCAGAGACTAGGTATCTCTGCAGCCACTTCTATGCCATCTCCGGCTGAAACCGAGGTTGAGATGTTGGCGACTGACGCCCCACTACCTACCTTCACACAGACAGCTGACGTGAGTTCTGTTGTACGTGAAGCGGCAGACAGAGCGAAATCACCCAGCGCTCAAGAGATAAGTGAAGAAAACCATGACGGCAAAGATCTAGAGTCTTGGAGGGCTGAAGATTACCATCACGTCCCGTGCTTAACAGAAGATATCTACGAGATCATGATGTCGTCCTTTACTCGCCTCAACAGTGATAACGAATTCTACGTCCCTTTCACGACGCACAAGTTTCCGCCAATGAACCACATCAACATTTTTATACAGGTGTATTTTGAGGAATTTCACCCCGTATTTCCTTTCTTACACAAGGCGACATTTGTCCCTCACAAAGAGGATTGGTTGCTTGCCGTCGCTGTCGCCGCCGTTGGCTGTATCTTTTCACAAACTCTGAGATCTGAACAGAACTTCTATGATCTACACGAGTTCCTGCGCCGAGCTGTTCACCTTGAGGTCAGTTCTTCAACTCAATCGCCCCTAACAAACCGAGTCATAACATCAAATCAGGTGGAACGCGCCAGGACTTCACCGCCTGATATTCACATCGCTCAGGCCACCGTCCTCAACCAGGTCGGAATGATGTTTTCTGGGGATATGAGGCTCGCTGAGACTGTGCCCACCACCATGGCTTTACTTGCAACTATATGCAAGAGGATCTTCTTCTACGCCAAATTCAGTGAGTTCGGAACGCCAGTCGACAGTGCGGCACACCCAGCTTTTATGGACTGGGAAGGCTGGCTTCAAGAAGAGAGTAAGCGACGACTCTTCTACTTTGCATGGGTATGTCTTGTGAGAAATATTGCTTGATCACGAGTTATGGGCTCTGAATTCCATCACAGGTTCTCGATTGTCAGCACAGTTGCTTTTGGTCAGCCCCTGCGGTAATGCCTGTTGAACTTCTGCAGCTCCCGATGCCCTCTGCAGAAATTGTTTGGGATGCATCTTCCCAAGAGGAATGGCAGGAAAGCTTGAGAAGATGTACGTGTTCCTGGATAGTCCGGAGACGACCACTGAACTTATCACCCAACCAGCTTCGCATTCGCCGGCCCCTCTACGTCAGAGGCTGCTGGATCTGTATAGCTCCGGCGATGTTCCCAATATTGGTGAATTCAACACTCTGCTCCTCACAATGGGAGTGTACTATGACGCTCCTAAGCTTCAGAACACCTTTAAATATCTAGACCTCCTCCAGCGCCACGCAGCAACTTTATCACCAACGAGACTCTCTCGAGCTGTCCAAAGCCACATCCACCTGCTATGCTTGTTTGCTCGCTTGCCTGTACGGGAGCTTTTCGCATTCTCAGCTTGGCGCGTAACTGAGGCCCAACGAGCTACCACTGTCACCAAGTTGCGCTACTGGATACGAAATAATATTGAGGCAAAATTTGCCGTCGCTCATGCATGTCGTGCCTGGTCAACGATCCGAACAAAACCCACAGGGGCACAGCACGAGGGAATGGGGGTCTTGCTCGCGGTGGTGGCTATATGGGCATGGATCGAGCTTGGTGAGAGGCCCAAGACTGAAGACGTGAACAAGCTGCCAACAATACGGCTGGATGACTTCGATAAAGAGACCAGAGCTTGGTCCACTGATGGGGAACACAAGCGACTCTATCTCGGCGGGGTCGGATGTCTTTGGGATCGCAGTGCTTCTGGGAGACTGGTGAGCGAAACCGTACGGATTCTCAAGGCCAGCCCTTGGCCAGAGACTGCAGTCATATCACGAGTTTTACAACAGAAGCACAACTCTTTAGTTGGTAAATGACCAAAGCAATAGTTACTAGATCCGTGGCCTAGGGATAACAGCATGGATAAACCTCGAGGCGTGCGGCGTGCCTGGCGGGTGGCGTAGGGCGTGATATCGGCGCCGGAGACCCTTGCCCCTTGCCGTTACGGGTTAGTTCAGAGTAGCCGGTCTCCGTTCGCCTGGTCCCCCATTCACGCCATGTCGGCACCGAGGTTGAGCCCACCAGGTAGCGGCAGCTTGGAGTCTTGGCCGAGAAAAGCTCAAATCTGCATTACAAATCGAAGATGAGAAAAAGAGGGGAGTAATTAGTCAGGTACCAATATTGAACCATATTTTTAAAGTCTTTACCGCTCAGGACAAGCCAATATCCAAGACTCATATCAACATTCACTTCATTGGCATCCGTGGTTCAACCATATCAGCTCTTCGCAATGGGGTCCCTACCGAAAGGTTACTCCACGCACAATCCCGAGAATACTCTCAGCAATGTACCTCAGGCTGGTATCTCATACTTCACGCCTGCCCAGCAACCCGCCGCCGGCACCCAGGTTCTTGACGATCCCGAGGGAACGCCTTGCAAGATCTTCACGCCCTTGACAATTCGTGGGGTTACCTTGCAGAACCGAATCTTTCTCGCGCCCCTGTGCCAATATTCTGCAATTGACGGTTATGCAAACGATTGGCACGTCGCCCACCTGGGCGGTATCATCCAGCGCGGACCTGGCATGGCCATGATTGAGGCTACTGCTGTTCAGCCTGAAGGTCGCATTACGCCGAACGATCTAGGCCTTTGGGAAGATGGCCAGATCGGCCCATTGAAGCGCATAGTCGAGCTTGCTCATGGCCAAAATCAGCACATTGGTATTCAGCTCGCTCACGCCGGACGCAAGGCCAGCACTGTACCGCCCTGGATCAGCGCGGGCGCCACCGCCACCCCTGACATTGGCGGCTGGCCTGATGAGGTATACGGGCCTTCTTCGTCAGAGTACAATGATGTCTTTCCAAAGCCAAAGGAAATGAGCCTGGTTCAGATTCAGGAAACTAAGGAGGCATTCGTGTCCTCTGCCAAGAGGGCCCTTGAAGCCGGCTTCGACATTATTGAGATCCATGCCGCTCATGGATATCTACTCCACGAATTCCTTAGCCCTGTTAGCAATCAGAGGACAGATGAGTATGGAGGCAGCTGGGAAAATCGGGCTCGGATCGTTTTGGAGATTGTCGAGCTCGTCCGGGGAGTGATCCCCGATTCCATGCCACTCTTTGTCCGTATCAGCGGGACCGACTGGTTGGAAGGCCTCGCTGAGTTCCCTGAGAGCTGGACTGTCTCCGATAGCACTAAGCTTGCTCTGCTTCTTGCTGAGCGAGGCGTCGACCTGCTTGACGTCAGCTCTGGTGGAGTTCACCCGATGCAAGCATCCGGTATCAAGCCTGGGGCTGGCTATCAGGTTCCCTTGTCGCAGGAGATCAAGAAGGGTGTTGGCGAGAAGATTCTCGTGTCTGCGGTCGGTGGTATCAAGACGGGGACTCTAGCAGAGGAGGTTCTCCAGTCTGGTATTGATGTCGTGTTTTGTGGCCGTTGGTTTCAGAAGAACCCAGGTCTAGTTCACGCCTTTGCTGATGAGCTTGGGGTGAATGTTAAAATGGCCAACCAGATTGGTTGGGGCTTTAGGGGACGGGGGAAGAGGTAAGCCGGTATTAAAGAATCGCTCCATATAAATAGATGTCATCAAAATAAAGAAGTTCTATCGTACCGAAGCCATTTTACTCATCCTTTCAGCACCGTCCTTCTTCATCATGACAAATGCAATTTCTTTTTTATTGTGACTGAGGGACACTTCTGAACATTTCCAAGTAGCGCTGCAACCATGGGAATTTGACGGCACTAGCCGGACAGGGCAGTCAGAGGTACCGGGATGCAGAGAGCTCAAATGGCAACCTAGGGAGTTTAGGATGAAATATCACGCAGCACACGAGTGTGATAAAGGGAAGATGCCCCATAGTGGTATCTCAACAGACCCAACCCCACAGTCCTTCTCAAGTCATTCTACAATAAGTACCGAATCCTGCCGATTGGAGTTCCCCCTAAAGTGGGGCTAGAAGGGCATTAGCCACCGGAAGCCAGATCTTAGGTTAGTCATTTACAGTATTGGATTTGATGCCGTCATGTATCAATAACTACCTAATCTGTTGCGCTCGTGGAGCTTCTGTCAGGGACACACATAACTGACAACGATAAGCAAGATCGGCCCAGGGTTATCGCTTGGATTTGGGTGTAAGGCGTAGGACTTGAGGCAAGATTTAAAGTCAAAGCAATAAGAAATAAGAAACTTCGCTCAAGGTTATCTCATCAAAGCCCTTTAGTGTGTTGACAAAGGCCTAGGGAGAAATGGCCCAATCTCGCGGTTTGTCGTCATTCTAGGGAAGTTGAACACCCAGCAAGTAGTATTACATACGTAGAATTTAACTCTAAGCAGAAACAAGCAACTCGAAATTTGTATCAAGATCCTACACTTCCAAAAGGAAAGGAGTAAAATTGTCAAGCCTCGCTTAGGGTCTTGACGAACAGCCCGACACAATGACAAGGGATTAAGGCGACGTTGTTGCTACCTACCCTAGACATAGAGATGACTTGGGCAAGTCGGAAGCAATTTGACTCCGACCATGACAAAACCGTAGCATGACTAATCGGATCTAAGGCTGGGAACATCCAAAACACCCTCGAAGTGAGACCTAGACATCTTTCTTCTTTTTCATGGATGTATGAAAGGGAATCAGATGGAGAATCCTTTGTCTGAAGATGGCTCTTTGCAGCCTCGAGCTCGATTGCACAATGTGAGTCTTCAATTCGCTGTCGACTCGCTCACAAATACCCCTTCCACACCAAATGCATGCTCTAACAGACCCCTATCCATAGGCTTGTCTCGCTTGCCAGAAACGCAAGTCAAAATGCGATGGCCAGCACCCATCATGTTGCCAATGTCAAAAGCGCGGCATTCAATGTGTTTATCAACAACGGAGATTTCGAGGGCCCGGCAAGAGGTATGAAGTCATATCACCACTCGTTGAGCAAGGCTAATCTTTGATAGTAAGGAGTATGCGCACAAGTTGGAGGAGAGGCTCAAGCGTCTGGAAGAGTCCCTCAAGCCAGGTTCTTCTAGTTCCACGGAGCAAGCCAACATCGGCATGACAGGCCACGATGACCAGGTCGAGGACAGAAGTCGCTCCCCATCCGCTTTGCTGGAGTCAAGGACTCAAGACCCAACGAGTACGGCTTTTACACAAGCCAACGCTTTAACTCATAACATGACTACATTACACATGCCACCCCTGGAGAGATCCTGTATCACGGAACCCTCCAACGAGATTGCTGACAATCTGTCGCCGGGCCCTCCCCCATCATTCCTCCAAATGCATTTCATCGAGTTTGTACGAACTGTAACCAAAAGCGACACGTTCAAAATGCAACTCTTCAGTCCTCAGCATCCTCACAGCAAAGTCTTGTCAAGGCTCGATGACATCGTGCAAGAGATCAGCGAGATGTATCCCCTTCTTGATATGGGCCACTTCGAGGAGCTCCTGACACCCCAAGAATCCGATGATTTTGTGGATAAAGCGGCTAGATTGGCGATTTGCAATGCCTCGCTTGCGCTGGGGGTTCAATGGAAGACTGCAAACTCAGCTTTTGGTGATCTATCACCCGCGGCCTGGGCATACTTCAAGAGCGCCTTTTCGACGGTTCCGCTCCTACTCTTCCAGGGTTCTAGCAAACTGGCTTATGAAGCAATTCTCATCATGGCCATGTTTATGCTAGGCAACGCGGATCTTCACATCGCCTCCCACCTCAATACGTCTGCACTGCGCGCATATCAGATGTGCCATCAGTCCCACTCTCACGGAGACTGTATCCAGACAGAGAGTCAGCTACGCGTTTTCTGGAGCCTTGTGAATATTGACATCGATCTTGCATTCAGGATTGGTATACCCCCAATGATATCGGATATTTCAAGTGCAGATCTCCCAGCTGAAAACCCTTCGGATCCTGCTTGGTATCTTGATGTGCCGGGAATGGATCGTGGGATCAACATCATGAGACTGCGGGCTGAATTGGCCAGAATTCAGTCAGCTGTATACCACCAGCTTCTTTCCGCCACCGCGGGACGCTCTTCTCAGGAGGACCTTTCCATGAGAGCTGAAGGATTAGATCAGGCTTTGGAGAGGTGGAAAGCAGCCCTCCCCTTGGTTTTCCAACATCGCAAAGATTACCACTCTGGGAGGGACGTTCTGCCACTTCCAGTTATTATGCTGCATTTCATCTTTTATGACTTGAAAATGAAATTACAAAGTATGGTAGGGACCAACTCTTTGGATGGCTGCATAACATCGGCGCGAGCAACAATTCGTCTGATGCATTGTCTGCCCTCGCAGCAGTTCGCAGCTCTTTGGTACGTTCAACCTGTTAACGAGACTTTAAGATTGTTCGCTAATATACGTAGGCGCGTTTTGGTTTATCCCACCTCTGCTGCTATTATCCTTTTGGCCACTGCCTGTAATGATGTACTGAGTTCCAAAACGGAGCTGAGCGTGAATGGGATTCGGGAGCTATTGCATTTCGTCAGCGACATGGTATCGAGGAAGGGCTGTGATGCAGGACGAACCCTGCCATGGTTCTCTAGATTCGAGGAGGTCGCAGCTGGACGAACAACACAATGTTCACCGATCAAGTATCAGGAAATACACAAGGTGAGCATTCACATATTGACCTCTCTATGGGGGGCCAGGACTAACATGGTGTGCGATCAGAATCTTTCTCTCCTCTTTTCGCCGGACATAGATTATCTCCGCCTTGCTCAGAGCTTCCTTGGAAGAATGGCTGCTGATGACGCTGTCCTGATTCAAAAGCTATCAGAGATCCTTGAAATCCCCTGGCTGCCAGCAGACGAATTTGGCCCATTTGTCCCGGACTGTCTGAAACCCAAGACACACAATTTTGCATTTTCATTTGCTTAGAGGCCACCTGTTTGTTGAGGGACACCTAACATCTGTTGTCAAGAGACCTGATAGGATTCACCAAGTCCGGTCGCCTTCTTAAGAAATATTTACTGAGCCGCCTTCGCTTGCCCCCCCTCACTGCCTATACGCGATGTCCAGACAATAGCACGCTCCAACTGACTCATGAACCACTCATCCTCGTAAGCCTCGTCAAAATGGCCCAGGGCCGTGTAGAATGACCGCCCACCTTCAAACTCCTGACACCAAACAAGAGGGTGGTCATGGCCCATATTTCCGCCCTGAAATGAACTGGTGTCGCCGTGCACTAGCACATGCAGATTGGTGTTCTCCCGAGGGTGCGTCTTGAAGTTATACCACTCATCCGTCCACCGTCGCTCCTTGCCCAAGTTCCCTGACATGATTTCATGTTCCCCGTCCTCGATAACCAGTGTTCCCTCCTCTGGTTCAGGATGATAGTCGAAATGCGCCCCGACGAGGCGGCCGTACCACTCAGAGTGCTTATTGCCACTCGCAGCAGCGTGGACGCCGATAAAACCACCGCCAGCGTGGATATAAGATTGCAGGGCGGCAAGTTGGACATCGTTGAGGAACGGGCCGGTGGTGTGGAGGAAGATAACGGTTGCGTAGCCAGCAAGGGTATTAGGAGTGAAGATCTCAGCGTCCTCGGTGGCATCGAGGGTAAATAGAGCCGTCCGACCGCCAAGTGTGCGTAGAGCGGCGATGCTGGCAGGGATACATTCGTGACGGTAACCAGCTGTTTTGGAGAATGTAAGGACCCGAAAGGGAGGCTGTCGAGGCTTTCCGGGCATGTTATCTACTTTCGTAATCGATGCCATAATTATGGGGAGGGAATTGCAGCAAGGAAAGAAAGATAGGCTATGATGCACTTCTTGGAGGTATGGGGTCCGGTCTTGTAGAAAAGCATCTTGAATATATCTGATTTTCGCTTTAGTTGGCTTATTAATCGAGCTACGCCGTACTCCGAACATAAGGACTTATTATCCACGACTTGGGAAATAAACGATTCATTTTCCTATACCGGCCTAGGCTTACATGCATGAGTTAACTATAATTAGATCCCTTGGCAGAAGCAGGCTCTAGAGATTTCACTCAGCTCAGGAGGCCTCATTATTCCATTCCGTGGCCTCAGTTACCCCGCTCTTTGCTTCTCGCTTATCTTCTCTCCCTCTAAACCGTTCCAAGTTCTTAAATCTAACCTAGCAATTATCTACTGTAGATACCTAGTTAAAGATCGCTCGGGACCCACGTAACATTCCGATCATCAAATCCCACCTCAGGGTGTATTAGCTAGCATGCGGCTCCTCAACACTGAGCGTGTTGAGCTCGAATTCTTCATCGATGGGATTCCTCCGTACGCTATCCTCTCTCACACGTGGGAGCAGGAGGAAGTCATCTTCCAGGACATGGAACAAGGTCAAGCCAAGGACAAGAAAGGATACGCCAAGGTGAGATTTATAACTTCTTTTTTCTCTGTCTCCTCTAGGGTTCGATACTTACGCCTTGGGAAGATCAAGAATTGCTGCTCCATTGCTCACGACAACGGGTATAACTATGTCTGGATCGACACCTGCTGCATCGACAAGACAAGTAGCGCGGAGCTAACAGAGGCGATCAACTCGATGTATCGGTATTACCGAGAGGCTGAAGTCTGCTACTCGTTTCTTTCCGATATATCCTCGCCATCCAACTTCTCACAGAGCAGATGGTTCACCAGAGGATGGACACTGCAAGAACTCATCGCTCCAGCGCGCATGATATTCTTTGACAAAGAGTGGAAGCAACTCGGCACAAGGGAAAGTCTCAAATATAAGACTTCAGAGCGCACCGGCATCCCCCAGGCTATTTTGTCCGGAACCAAAAACCTCGAATCTGCAAGCATTGCACAACGAATGTCGTGGGCGGCTGGCCGGAAGACAACAAGGCTTGAGGATCGTGCCTATTCCTTGATGGGCATTTTCGATATCAACATGCCGTTGCTCTATGGAGAGGGGCATAAGGCCTTCATTCGGCTTCAAGAGGAGGTCCTAAAAGTCTCGGATGACCACAGCATCTTCGCATGGAGGCACACCAATACTCGCTCTGACGGTGGCCTTCTCGCCGAGACGCCTGATGCATTTGAAAGCTCCAAGAATATCATCTCGTGGAATCCTTTTGCGCCGTACAACAGCCCCTTTACAGTGACTAACAAGGGAGTCCACCTGGATGCCCCCTTCATCGCGCAAGCCCAAGGCGGACTGGGTCTCATGATCCTTCATTGTACCGAGACTGAGAGCAAGGATCAACTGGTCGGGATCTACCTGAGGGACCCATTTCTAACAATGGAGCACTTTGAGAGGTGTCGCCCTGAAGAATTCACTCTGATTAATCTTGGACAGTTCAGTCCTTCCCAATATCCAACAAGGAATCTTTGCATCAGATTGCGGGGCAAGGTTTCATCGAGAACGTCAGGGAGTTCTGTTTTCAAGCACCAGGAGCTGCAACCACGCCATTCAACGGAGGGGGACCAAAACCCCACAAAAGACGGAGAGGAGGATGCTGAAGCCGATGAGTTGAAGAAAGACCCTCGACAAAAGCTTTTCCTCGCTGCGTCAGATGGTAAAGAGGCCACTATCAAGAAACTCTTAGCTATTCCCAGCCTTGATGCCAATACCATGAACAAAGACAAACGGACACCTTTGTCACTTGCTGCTGAGGCTGGTCACGAACTGATAGTCCATCTGCTCCTAAGCCGGCGCGAGGTGGACATAAACTCGAGAGACAAACACGGGCTTTCACCATTATCATATGCTGCTGCCCTGGGGCACGAAAAGGTGGTTTGGATTCTCCTGGCTCGGGGTGATATCAACCCTGACTCCAAAGATGAAGGGGGGCGAACAGCTGTATGCCTCGCTGCGAGGCGTGGACATAAAAGCTTAGTAGAACAGCTTCTGGCCAGGAAAGATACCCAAGGAAATCTTGTGGACGGGAAAGGTCGCTCAGTGCTTTTCTACGCGGCCGAGTATGGTCACTCCGATGTAGTTCGACTGATCCTAGGCTCAGGGAAACTACATCCAGACCTGAGAGACGAAGCAGGCCGTTCTGCGCTTTGGTATGCTTCGAGGAATGGGCACGCAGGGCCGGTCAAACTGCTGCTCGAGACTGGCTGGGTCGATCCAGACATCAGGAGCCTTGGCGGGCATACGATGCTCTGGTGTGCCTGTAGGAGGGGACAAGATGTCATCGTCGAGCTCTTGCTCAAGGCAGGGGCCGATCCCGATGCCGAAGTGCTCAAAAAAGGTTCATCTTTTCGAGGTCGATATGACAGCGACACAGAATCCCTGTACAGTGATACGGGATCACTTCCCATTCCATCATTTCCGGTGTCTTCAAAGAAAGCCACCGGCCAACAGTGGCCACCATCCGCTTCAGAAATGATGCCTTCAAATGAGAGCCCCAGCCAATATGAGCCATTAGCTCCAGATATCGAATACGATCCAGAACTGATGTTTTCAGATGTATACTTTGACGAAGTGGAGGAACCCTTCCCAGCATTCCGACCCTATTTTCCGCCAGACTTAGATGCTGATGATAGAGACCACGAGCCAGGATTCCGACCAGCACTATGGCAGGCAGCATCGAGGGGACACCACGTGATAGTCCAGTTGCTGTTGGGCGAGCACCCAATGCCGTGGAACAGTCCCGGCTGTTTTGCTGCACTATGTGAAGCTGTCAAGTTAGGCCACGTTGAAGTCATCAAGGTATTCCTCGAAAAGTGCCCACGCGGTCAGGATTGGGAGATGTTTTTTGTCGCAGTGATTTCCTGGGCTACGACCAGCATGCAATCAGCCAGTTTGGACGTCTTGATCAAGTACTCGGGGGATTTGCACGCAATAGAACCTGGAATGCGTGCAGTTTATAGCGCATTGGGGGTTTTATCCGGCAATGAGGCCATTGTTAGGATCTTGCTTGAAAAGGGAGCTCCTACCGATGGTGACACACTCAATGCCAACCTCATCTTGGAGATAGCTGAATGGTGTAGGTGCCTAGAAATCACCACACTACTGAGGAGCACATCCTCGAATGATCCTATGGGCCGGGCAAGGTTCGGGATAGTGATATGGTCACCCGATCCGTCTACTACTGAGTTCAAATGCAGAGCTATGAGTACAGAGGATTGGGATATCACCCTACTTTGGTGCGCCGTTGCTAGAGGCGACGAAGCTATTGTTGAGTCGTTGCTTGAATACGGAGCCAATACAGAGGCAAATATCAAGGAGGGCATGACAGTGCTATTTTACGCTGTCTCCCTGGGCTACAGCTATATTGTCAGATGCCTTCTCAAACATGGCGCCAACAAAGAGGAGCGGGATGAGTATGGCTGGTCCCTTTTGATCTGTGCTGTTTCGATATTAGCGTATCATCCGGATAGCGACATGATCGAGCTACTCCTGGATGAAGGTGCAGATGTGGAAGAGAAGGACAAGGAGGGTAATACACCCTTGATGCACGGAGCTTGGCGCCTACCCACGGCCGAACTGCTCCTAGCACGGGGTGCCGATGTCAACGCAAGGAACAAGCATGGGGTCACGCCTCTGATGAAGGCAGTCCTTTGTAAGGAGAACACAGATGTAGTACGACTATTTCTCGAACATGGAGCTGACCCACGGGCAAAGGATGAGACAGACCGAACTGCAGCATCTCAAGCTAAGGATGAAGCTGTGTTGTCCTTGCTGCGGGAGTATTCGGAGAGAAGCTGAAGGTGGCTTGCGTTTAACTGATATCGCATTTGGGGCTAGATTGTTGTTGAGTGAGACTTTTCTTGAATGAATTCTCTTGTGTTATATTTTCTCCCCAAAACTGCCACAACCTGCGTCCTTAGTTTGACTTTAGGGATAAGCAAATTACTTTCCAATAGCAACTTCATAATAAATTTTGACCACGGGCACCATCAAACTTTCTAGCCCCTTCGATGTCTGGTAACCAGCTATACTTTTCCTTACAAAACATCTCAACGGTAGGTCTGTAATTTACCTCATTCAGACTCGGGTCGTCCAGAGCGCCCGCCTTGACAATAACGACTCCTGGTGCACCTTCACTGGTGATGTAGAGCGGAGTTCCGCATTCCTGGCAGAAGTGCAAAGAACGGTGGTTTCATGACCCTCCCTTGTCTGTATATGCCTTGACAGTTCCTGAAGTAGTGAAACTAACGGCTGACACAATTAGGTTGTGAGTGTAGTTAGAGCTGGAGGATTTCTTGCAACCGTCGCAGTGGCAGAGGGCCTGAAGGAAGAGGATGGATATTACAGGCGAGATATGTGATGAACGACAGAAGGATAGATCTTACGGATATCACAGGCGCGCTATTGAAAGAGTATCTTAGAGCGCCGCAGGCACATGAACCGGTAGTCATTGTACTCGATCTTTATTATCGGTTATCCCGACTTTAACTATAATAAAGAACATATTTCTAATATATCATAGTATTGTATCCTAATGCTAATATAGTAGCCTTTTTTTAGCCTTCTTATTACCTATAGTAAAAGACTTATATCTATATATATAATAAAAGGTTATATCTTTTAAGGGATATTTAATTATTTTAACCTCTATATAAGAAATAAGAGAAATTTGTTACGCCGCTTTGTTCGGACCCGCGGAACAACGGGCTCACGTGCCCCTTGCCTTTCGGCAGGGCCTCATAAAGGAAACCTTTGTCTTTCGCCACGGCCACCATTATCTTAGATTTAGCAAGCTTTAGTACAATACAACCATTTTGCCTACCTAGCTTTTCGTGACCTTAGAGATCACAACCGTAACAAAATTATTATTTATTACTTAACTAAAAGACTATATTTTTAGAATATTATATCTTTTAATATAATAACTATAAGAATAATATTTATTTAGTTATATAACCCTATGGACCTTGCCGTAGTAACTAAGGCTATAGCTATTGTCGGAAAGTAACCACTGCACCAAAAAACAGGTGCTGCACCTATAGTTAGGTATAGCGGCCCTTTCAGGCCTTATAGCTCTTATTCAACAGCTTTTGCCTTTATCGCGGCTAAGTATAGGGACTAATACTTTTTCCCTTTTACTCTTAATAGGTAAGAAAAAAATTAAATTAAAAAGAATATAATTAAGTTCTTAATATATAGTAT
>NKCJ01000472.1:0-30568 GCA_003947015.1 Fusarium sp. AF-6
GAGGGAGAGGACTGCAAGTGAAGTGGGTGGGAGGGGGAGGAAGAATTAAGAGGCGGGAAGAATGTACGGCCGTTGTAAGAAGCTAAACAATGGATGCCCGTGGATGGACCCAAGAACTTGTTGGGTGCGCGGTCAGTCAGTGACGACGGCGCCTTCCTTCCCTTGCTAACCAGGGAGCGAGCGACCGAGAGGAGCACCTCAGAGCACGTTAGCTGCCAGTCAGTAACGCTACGGAGTACCTTACGAAGTAATGAATCGTAGCCAGCTTCGCATCCATGTGGGGCTTCCAAGTGACCATGGAGCACGCGAAACCTTCTCTAGCTCAACTGCTACCTCGAGGTTGTCTAGGTTGTTCCATGTTGTTTGTGTGTTTTGCGGTCAGTCAGTCAGGCAAGCTTAGGTTGCCTTAGCTCTGACTTGGAGATTGCACTCTCGCTCTACCCGGTACACAATGGTAACCTGTGTCCTGTCTTATCCGGCATGTTCCCTTCACAAAACAACACAACAGATGATGTGAAGGCGGAGCCCCCAGCTTCGACTGTGAATGGGGCTGCGGGGACCAAATCGACGTCCGTCAAACTCCGCTCCAATGAGGCGTTCTTCAAGCTTCTAGCCTCGCAATTCCTCAGGACCATGTCGCACTGCAGCCTTCCATCAGCCGGCATCCTATCCCATCCATGGATCCAAGCAAGCAAGCAGCAAGCACGCAAGTCACTTGTTGACGGCAACCGAACCCGAACCCTTGTTGCTGAGCCAGGTGGGATTCCCCAATCACGGGGCGTCATCATGCTCACAGCAGAAAAAAAAGTGAACCCTTGTTGGCTTTTGATGCCGGGACATAAAAATCCATGACTGTCAAACTCGAATTGAACCGAGTTCCTGGAACCATCGTTGTTAGCGTACGTTGAGATGAATACCTAACCCAACTATGACAGCACGCCCTTGTCAAAAGGTTACTCGCCACAAAGAGTTTATCTATAGATGACGTACCCCTCCCTCTCGAGAGAGAAGCACGGGACAAGAAAGCAAATTAGCTGCCGTGCTTGTCTTGACTCGCAGTTCAGGGCGAGGCTTTCACGGCCGAGTCGAAAGAGGTGTCATGGCGAGATGATCCGAGAGGAGAGACAGAGCTAGAGAATGATAGCTGAGACAAAACCGAGGGCTCGTGAGCTCGACTCTGCAAGTTGAGGAACGTGGTAGGGACGGCAACATGAACCATGAGGAATGCCAGTATCCCATGTCCAATTTCCACACACAGACGTTTTGCAGTCGGTAGACGAGGCGACCGGCCAGCTGGGATCGAGATCGGGTCTCACCATGTCTTGTTCGTGAGGTGTTGTCTTCTTGGCAGCTGTTGTTCATTCTTCTCCCGAGACGGCGCCCTTTTTCTAGTGTCCCCCCCTTGTCTCTTCTCTTTTCTCTTATCCCCTCCTCGTGTCCAAGAATTCGGCCGTGACTAGCAGCTTTGTCGCAAATGTTGTTCTTGATAAAGCTAAACACTAACAACAACAACAACAACAACAACAACAACAAAGGTCATGCGCTCTGGCTCTTGAACCGGTAGATATGCCTTTGGGTCGTATTCGTTCATCCACTAGCCTTAGAAGGCGTCGGCATCCGAAATGGCAGGACAGGTACCATCGGTCACAGCGCGCCGGCCGTTGGGTTTAGGTGCCATACACGAGGCTCTGCAGAAAATTCTCCTGGTACCGTACCGCACGGGATATACAATGTCAAACCCCGGTCGATATGTGTACCTGCTGAGCCAATCCTCCTCGCCTTGGCGAGAGCTCGGTCAAGTTTCTCGGTCACTATGTTCAGACGTTCGATGGTACTTTGAGCGTTCCAGTGTCACAAACTCCCCCCCCCCCCAGCTAGCTGTCCACCCTCGCTCTGAGAGGAATGAGGGGGGTTGAGTGGTCACTCCCCCACAGTCGAAACCCCACGATCACTCAAAGAACCGGACGATTGCTGCAGGCCATTTAAGAGCCGGTGAAAAGGTCCCCTTTCGCCTCTTGTTGTTTGAAGCTGAGGATGAACAGGGAATAGAAACGTAGAGGAGGGTGAACATGCCGCTCCGTGGCCTGAGCGTAAGCACCTCTTGAGGCTCGCATCCAGCCTAACCGAAGCTGCCTTCTTCGGAACTTGTGTCACAGCTTTTCTGTTCCGTGATGATGTGCAGCTCACTCACGCGCGCCTCAGTCCAAGAAATGCGAGACCTCTTTTCCAACCGTATCCCAGCCTACCGCAGCAGCTCTTCTTTTGTCTACGCACATTTTCGAGTCACGCAGAATTCCTCAGTCTCTGACGTCGACCAGATTCTAAGTTGAACGTGAGAAGAAGGCCTTTTGGTAAAGCTCTAGGCCCTTCTTTAGCTCCCAGCCACCTTTTTCTTCAACACCCGCCCTTACCCATTCGACCGTTGTCGCCCGCCATTGCTAGCAAAGCTAAGCTAACCTCCTCGATAAAAACAACAATGCCCTTTGTTTGTCACGTTACCAAGGGCTGTTTCTTGAGGGGCCACCAACTTTTGCTGATCTTTGTCCGCCCGTTAACCCAGATCTGTGCCACCTCTTTTATTGGTGATTCCGGAACGTCAAAGTTGGTCTCTTACCTTTCGTTCAAGCACCTGGCCCCCCTGGCCAATGTCACCCTGCCTTTCCTCGTAATTGGTTTCTCTTTGGGCTTTTCTTCCGGCCCCTAGGAAGTGATCCCTAGTCGCTTTTACTGAACCTGACATGCATTTTACAAGCCGTTACTCACCGCCGGAGGAGATAAACGCTTCCTCATAATCCCCTCCAGCCTTGGGACTTATTTTATTCGCCAATTGGGTTTCTCGCCTGTAGGGATAAGAAAGTCATCGCGTTTGCCGGGGCTGACACCATCGATCCTGCGTTGCACTCCGGTTCACCCCTTGCTCCCCTGTGTGGGTTGCACGCAGCTCCTCTCCCGCGTAACCGCCTCATACCTGCATACATCACCTCGCTCAGACAAGCTCGGCCAATTGATGCAATGCGCTCGCCGATTACTTTGCTCTTAATCACCTTTCTGCTTGTGCTAATGGGGGTCGTCTCGTTGGCTCAGGGTAGCTCGTGTTGCTGCTTCTGGCTTTCCGACCTGGCCTCACTCATGCAGGACCCGTGGGACTTGGAGGCTTGCATCATGGGACGATATTAGTGAGGAGTTGCTTTTGACCAACATGATTGTGTTTATTGCATTATCTGCCCCATTGGTATGCAGGTTACACTCTCGGACTAATGCTCTTGACATCTTTGGCTCCTGTGGCAACAAGGGCGATACTGTCCTCAGTCGATAACGCTATGCAACTTTGAACTGTTCAAGGTCCTATGGCCCAGCTTCATGACATGACAATATAACTTTCCGAGCATATTATAGTCAGCACGTGTTTGAGAGCATATGTTTGGTCGGCCAACTTGGTATTGGCACACATTTGGTCTGATACCTTAATCTACGCGAAGGGAAGGGGGTTAGCAATAGTACTGATAAGCCGTTACATGAACACAAATGTCTTTCGTACCCATGATATATGCCAATCAGGTAAGCCAATGTTCATTCTCTCTATCATCGGCCACCCAGGGTATCATGAATCTCATCTACCCCATGTTTTTCATCCTGCCCTACCCTGTAGTCATGACAAGCGCAACCTCAACTCATCATACTTGTACTCCGTATGTGAAACACCAAATACAAGATACGATACACAACACTCCAACTAGACTCGTACACATTGTAGCATTAAGTTTGTCATTCATAGATCGTTCTCGAGTTAGGTACAATGGGCCTCCTTGTCCACCACCAACACGTGGCCTTTGACATACATGGCCAACCCCCTCCGAAAAAACCCATAATGACAGATATTTAGACATGTGTGGTTTTAATCTTGACACGACATCCCTTGATCGCCGTCCCAATGCCATTTCCAAACCAAGTTAACCTCACTCTCCCGACTCCTCTGGCTCGTGGTGGTAAAAAAAAGGAAACAAAAAAACCATGTATAACTATTTTCTTTCTCTTCCTCTTTTCTGTTAATACACATTCGCCTGTCTTAAGCAGGCACCAATGCCAAGGCTGAATCAATCGTGCCCATCATTGGCTTCGTAGTGGCCTAAATTAGCCCATAATCATGCCCTTCATGCCGGAAAGATCTCCCTCCTTGGCGGCGATTTCGAAATAGCCGTAGATGATACTGCAACTAGTTAGTAACTGCGTCTTGATCTGCGTGTGTTGATAAACTTACGTGACAGCAAGGAGAGTACCGGTACCGGAGCCCAGGGCACCCATGAGGTCGCTGGAGACCGAGAGCGCACCAATGCAGGCACCGCCAAAGGCAGCGGCAGTGGGGATGATGCGCTTAAGCTCCTTGTACATGCTCTGGTCACGGTGACCAGCCATGACAAGACCCTGGTCCTTGAGCTGCTTAGCAACGTCACGGGGGCTGGAGCCGGAAACCTCAATCCAGGTCTTGGAGAAGAGGGCGCAGGCACCGAGCATGTAGACAATGTAGGCGCTCATGTGGATGGGGTCGAGGAGGGCCTCCTTCAGGTTCTGAGGAGGAGACATGTAGTAGACAAGACCGGAAACGGCGTGGAGCTGCGAGGAACCGTCCTTGGCCTCCCAGACACCGAAGAGACGGACAAGGAGGTTCTCAGAGAAGCGAGAGTAGAGCATCTGGCTGATAAGGAAGATGTTGGAAGAAAGAGCGGACTGCAGCATGATGGGCATGTTGGAGGTGTAGAACAGGCGGACGGGGTACGAGCCACGTGCACCACGCTGGCGGGAGGACTTGACGGGGATCTCGACGCGGAAGCCCTGGAGGTAGATGACGGCGGCGAAGACGGCAATGGTGGCCAGGAGGTTCATGATGTTGGGGAGGTTCTGGCGGTAGAAGGCCTCCTGGAGAGCGCGCTGCTTGTTGGGCCAGGTCATGAGGAGGTGGAAGAGGGCAATGACGGCACCCTCAAACTCGGGACCACGGCCAGTGTTGATGGTCGTGGGGGAGAAAGCCTTCCACATGATGGACTCGCAGATGTTGGTGGCAATGAACAGCGAGATACCGCTGCCAAGACCGTAACCCTTCTGGAGGAGCTCATCGAGGAGAATGACAATCATACCGGCGACAACCAGCTGGAGGATCAGGAGGAAGACGATACCGGCACCGAGGTCGGAAGGAGGACCGTAGAGGCCGCTGAAGACGTAGACGGTGGCGGTACCGGCGGACAGGATGAAGGCAAGGAGCTTCTGGGCGGTCTGGTAGAGCTCGCGGTCCGACTTGAGGTCGAGGTTGACATCGATCATGTGGGTACCGGCGAGAAGCTGGAAGACCATACCGGAGGAAATGATGGGGGTAATACCCAATTCCATCAGAGTTCCACGGTTACTCGCAATGACCATTCGCAGCCAGTATAGAGGGTCCGAGTTGTCGGAGGACACGATGCCGTATAGGGGCATCTGGCTCATGACCAGGAAGATGAGGAGCGTGAGGGCGGTCCACATCAACTTCTGGTTGAAGGGGATCTTGGTCTCCGGCTGCTGAACCTCTGGGAGGAACGGCACGAACGGCTTGACCAAGTCAAGGAAACGGACTGTGTCGCAGAGAAAGGCAGATTAGCTTCAGTTCATTCTGCGCGATGCGAATCGCCAATTGCGCGCATCTTCAGCTGTCGCGTATGCTCGCCTGGCGAAGCTAGTAGCTCCGCGCAAAGGAGAGCCAGGAGAGGCAACTTACGGGAACTCATGGTGACGACGGCAGACGACAAAGAGGAAGGAGGAGAAGAATTGGATTAATTCATCCAAGGGAAGGAATAAAGAAAGAAAAGGAAGAGGAAGCCTAGCTTGTAGAGCCCAGGCGATTTGAAGGGTCGATGGGAGAATTAAAGGAGAGCTGGGGGGGAGCGGAGGTTGGCGATCTGGCTTCAATGGCCAAAATGTAGATGTGTCCAATATTGGGAGTGGAGTGAGCACGTGACCCACCACAGCCAGCTGTCCTTGCTTCCTCCGCTTTCCAAGCGTCCAACAACGGAAGGCACAAAAGGGGTCTCAGCCATTTTTGTGGCTTTCACGGGGCCGCCGCAATTTTTCCGTTAAAATGGTCTCCGCTTCCCCCTGTTCTGGAACATTGCGCCTAAACAAATCCCGGTCGCCGGTTGTGGTATTTTTGATCCTTGGAGACGCACCAATTTTAATAAGTTGTTTGCTCCTGGGCTTGAGTTTAAGGGAAGATAGACACACACGATGCCCTGTTGAAGTCTATTTCTCTCTCTCTTAAATGCTGAGACGCATGGGACATTTGCTAAAACGCAATGTTGCAACAATGGCCACTACAAAACCTCCAGCTGAACCCCTCGTGGTTGTGCTGGGATCAACGGGCACGGGCAAGTCAGAAGTATGTTGGCTAATATCATGCTTATTCTTGGAGTTTCTAACAAGTTCCGCAGCTAGCAGTTGAGCTCGCGACTAGGCTGAATGGTGAAATCATCAACGCCGATGCCATGCAACTTTACAATGGACTTCCAATCATCACTAACAAAATCACAACCGAGGAACAGTGTGGAGTTCCTCATCATCTACTGGGCCACATCTCACTGGATGAACAGCCATGGGACGTGGACGACTTCAGGCGAGAAGCTAACCGCGTGATAGGGGAGATTCGTGGTCGAGGGCGTCTGCCTATTCTTGTGGGCGGCTCTCAGTATTACGTTGACCCCATCCTCTTTGAAGAAGTCATCCTAGAGGACATTGAACTGGACACGTCCACATCATTTCCAATCCTGCAAGAGTCAGGCGAAGTCATGCTTCATGAGCTGCGCAAAGTTGACCCTGAGATGGCTGACCGCTGGCACCCTAACGATCGCCGCAAGATCCAGCGATCTCTGGAGATTTATCTGAGAACTGGCAAGCGTGCCTCTGAATATTATGCGGAGCAACAGGCTCGCAAAGCGGCAGCGCAGCAAGACGGTAACCGACGGCCCTGGGAGAATCTTCTCTTTTGGGTTTACTCGAAGCGGGAAGTCCTGCGCGCGCGTCTTGATGCACGAGTTGACAAGATGCAAAATGGTGGACTCATGCAGGAGGTCCGAGAACTTTATGATTTTAAGCATAAAAAGGAGGCTGAGGGTCGAATACTCGACATGACGAAGGGCATCTGGCAGTCGATCGGATACAAGCAGTTTGAACCATACTTATCTGCCGTGGATGAGGGTCGAGAGGCTTCAGAGCTTGAGAAACTGAAGAATGCCGCCCTTGAGGAGATGAAGACGGCTACGAGGCGATATGCCGTCTACCAGACTCGCTGGATCAGACTCAAGCAGATACCTCGATTGCGAGAGGTTGGACCCGAGGCTATGGGTAGCCTTTATCTCCTCGATAGCACCGACGTTTCCAAATACGGCGAAAACGTTGTCGAACCTGCTGTGCGACTGGCAAAGCAGTTTCTCAGTGGCGAGGAGCGCCCACCAGCAACTGAGATCTCACCCTTGGCTAACGAGGTTCTCACGCAGGTGGGCAATCCACCCCCCAAGGCGACGCCGTGCAAACGCATGTGTGAAGTTTGCCACACCGTCTTGATGACTGAGGAGGCTTGGAAGCAGCACTTGAAGAGTGCTACTCATCGTCGAGTGGTTCGCAAGAAGGCGAGGATGTCGCTTGTGCCGGTGGAACAAGGACCTGAGGATAGTAAATCAGCAAAAGCTGATGAAGAGGACTCTGGTCTAGAGATAGGATCCATGTTTTCAGAATAGGAAATGTCAAATCTAAACTCACAATCTACCAACAACACATGCTAGTGCACAACCGCTACACGAGGACAGGCCCCTTGCTTCCAACGTGAGAGCCTCAAAGGACGCCTGCCTCGTCAACGCCCTGACTTCTCCTAAAAAAACCTTACCTTCTTCTTGCTACTTCTTCAAGGTGCTAATGATATATCCTCTTCTATCTTCACCGCTATGCAAGCTTCCTATCTACACCCATTGTCTGCTTCATGACCATACCTCACACTTCACCTCAACTTCACCCCAACACCCCCCACCCACTGACTCTCGCTCTGCAACGAAGCCGGCGCCAGGGAGACCCAATAATTTGGGACCAACAAAGTGAGCGAGAGCCGCAAGGTGATGGATAGAAAAAGATCTTAATGAGATGAGCCTGGCATCCGACGAACGAACCTCCCGCATCGCTGGTGATCAAGAAAGGGGCTCTTCACATCGACATCAAGATCTGCGACGAAGTTTCTGCTGTTTCCTATGATGGCTTTGATTATCGTTAATTGCTTGACTAAGAACGCTCTACCTTCCTGGACAGGTTTGATGTTACACAAGATCATCTTTGGGACGAACATATTTCTGGCCACAAAGACGGTCATCAAGTTTTAGGATGCATTCCCGACATCCAACACGAGCAAGTGGGAGCCTAACGAGGATGGTCTCAGATCGAGCTAGTACTGTAAGGATCTCGGCGGAGCCGTGATGAAAGCTATCAAGGAGAGCGAGAAGCCCCGACACCTACCAAGTCAAGCTGAAGTCAACCACATCTAAGCACACAGAAGATATCTTACGCGAAAAAGCCAGGCCTGATTACAGGGACGAAAGATAAATCTTGGGGGGAGGCGATCTACTTGATTGTTCGCGTCGACAATGCTTTAGAGGCATAGTTAGTTGATACGTCGTGACCACGGTGGTCAAGTATAGCTTGGCAGAACAAATACCCATATTCCTTTAACAATTTATTCTAGCAACATGTTCCATTCGCATGAATAGGTCGAGATTTCCACCATAGCCACGTACGACACCATTTCGCCTTGGTTCAAGATGTAGGTAGCACCGACCCCTTGGACCCCACCCAGATAATCTTGCGTTACCCGATGAGAATAGTATCCAACTCCAAGGTTAAAGGACAGCCGTCGTCTCCCTAACTCCCAGTTTACTTTTCAATCTCGGCCTTGACCCACTTCTCAAGTCCACCAAGAGCAATGATCTCCTGGACGTTGGGTGGCATCTCACCAACCTTCTGGCTCCACGTCTTGCCGTCCTTCTCGGTGACAACGACCTTGCTACGGCGGAGATCCCAGAGGAGCTTCCACCCGGTGCGGCGCGTGAGGGGCTTCTCGGCGTCGTCCTTGTAGGTCTCGCGGAGGCGCTCCACGAGGCGCGGCACCTCGACACCTAGAAGGGCGTTGTTGATGCTGTTGCGGCTGAAGATGTTGCCAAAGCTTCCAGATACGACCAGCGGGATCTGCTTGGCCAGGATAGCTGTGGCCGCCTGCTCTCGGGATGAGCCGCAGCCAAAGTTGTAGCCGGCAACGAGGATATCGCCAGCGCGAGCTGTGTTGCGGAACTCGAGGTCATAGTTCTCCATGCACACTTCGGCCATCTGCTCCTTGGAAATGCCGTCTTGGTACGTGTATTTTCCGGGGTAGATTCCGTCTGTGTTTATGTTGTCGGAATCACAAAATACGATCTCACCCTCGATCTTCTCAGGGAAGCCAGGGACAATGTCCGTGAGTGTCTCTTCACCCTCAGCCTCAGGGGTAGCGGTTTCAGCCTCTGCTCCGGGCCCGTCCTTCTCAGCAACAGCAATCATGCTCTCGGCCTCTGCGATGATCTTGTCGAGAGCATCTTCAATGGAGAGGGCCTTGTCTGCCACGAAGTCTCCACTGCCCTCTCCAATGATGACCTTCTCGACACCCTCGGGCTTCTGATACCAGTCGGGGCCAGCAATCTTGCCCTGAATGGCACTGGCAGCAACAATCTGCGGGCTGGCGAGATATGCCTTTGCAAGAGGCGAGCCCATACGTCCCTTGAAGTTTCTGTTGGAGGCGCTTATGCCCGACTCACCTTCTTCAAGGAGGCCTGTTCCGAGTCCGATACAAGGGCCACAACCGCTCGGCAAGAACTCAGCACCGGCCTCACGAAGAACGTCCCAGTCGCCGGCTTCTTCAGCGATCTTCTGCTCTGGGATGGATGCCGCAGCGACGTAAAACTTGACACCGGGCGCAACCTTGGCCGGCTTGCCCTCTTGGGCCGCTTCCCGGAAGACGCGAGCGGCGGCAGCCAAATCGGAGGCCCGGGAGTTGGTACACGACACGAGGCTTGATTCTGCATTAGTAGCCTTCACCTGCTCACGGGGTCATCTCGACTCACTAAGCCTTATCAATAGAGATATCTTGGGATTCGAGATCTCGGAGAGGAGTGGCGACCTTGACCGAGTTGGGGCCAGCAACAAAGGGAGAGAGGGTTGAGAGGTTCATGTAGAGCTCCTTCGCGTAGGTAGCACCCTCATCAGCAGTGAGCCTGTTTTCGACAAGGTCATCTATACGCTTGTGAGTGAATCGGCTCTGGTTAGACTCAGGGTTGAGCATGGCCGCAGTGGTGGCCTTTGCACGAAGCCAAGAGATGAGGACATCGTCAATAGGGAACAGTCCTAGTGATGTTAGTCAAATGGCCCCCCTTCCCCGCGGACAGAGCCCGTCGAGACGCAGAGGAATGGAATTCTGACCCGAAAGCCCTCCGTGTTCCGTATTCATGTTGCTGATTGTCAGACGATCGTCGATGGGAATACTGCGCATTGTTTGTTCTGATCCGGCAAACTCGACGGCATGGTTCAGAACCTCATCCTTATTGAAGAGACCGCAGAGGGCAACGATAACATCCTTCCCTGTAACCCCAGGGGGCAAGAGCCCGGTGAAAGTGACCTTGGCGATTGGAGGAATCTGCCACCAAGTACGTCCGGTAGACCAGATGGACGCGGCGTCGGTTCGAACCACAGGAGTTCTTGCATGATGTTAGTCTAGGTTCAACTCGGCGAACTCATCAACGAACCCAAGGCACCCAATTCCACCATAGATATTCGAGTGACTGTCAGATGCCACAGCAAGGGTTCCTGGCCAAGCGTATCCTTCTTCGATCATGATTTGGTGGCCAATGCCCCGCCCTGCTGGGTAGCTAGTGCCAGTCAGCCATTGAGGTTATCACAACTTCCATCGTCTCCTTACAATGCTGTGCCATGCTTGCCGGCAAACTCTTCGATTTGTCTCATTTTGCGTAGATTGGCCTCACTCTTATTTTGTACATCGTGGTCTAGTGTCTGAATTCGATGGCCTGTCAGTAATTAACAACCGGTGTAGTGTATCGGATAGTCGAGTTTCTTGCCATAACGATTTGTGACGGGTTCTTGATCTGGGTGGCACCGATAGACATCATCTTTAATGCAACGGGCCAAGAGTTGTCGTGTGCTAGAGGGTAATTAGCCAGGCTTCTGAAGGGAAATGAAATGACTAACTCATGCACTGCGCGGGCTGCAAAGTAACGTAATCGCCTGACTTGACCTTCTTGCCAGGGGCAAGGCCAACCGAGTACCGCTGCACAATCTTCTCGGTGAGGGTCTGGGGTGTGGAGGGAGCTGCTGCGGAGGCGGCATCGAGAGAGCTGAGGAGGTCGGCGGCGTTGGGCGCATTCTCAAGCTGGGAGTGGAATGCCTGTTGTCGAAGAGGACGAGACGTCGAATAGGCGTGGAATTGAGAGATGGCAGCAGAGAGAGACTGAGATCGGACGGTGAGGCGTTGCCTTGAGAGGCTCGAGAGCCTAGACACGGTCGAGAGAGCGACGGCTCTTCGCTGAAGTTGGCGCATGTGAGTCAGGGAGCAGGGAAGAGAGTTTATGGTTGGACAACTTACAATTGGTGTCATGATGAAAGACTGTCTATCCTATACAGCTCTGATATCCTGAAGAACTAAATATTAGGAATGTTGACAACCACAACTTGAGGGAGCGACGTTGAAAAAAGTTGTGGATAGCTTCATCCGATGGTCGGCCCCAGATGTCGTCGCAAAGCAGCACTCGCCAAAAAAAATTGCGTGGGGTAAAATCAGCCGAACTCGGGCACACACCATTGGCCGAATCACTACCGACCGGGGAAATGGAAGATCCGTCCGTCGTCCCCGTTAGATGCCTACGGCTTTACTTGCATGGCGCTATCCAAAACACGGAAACTGCAACTTTAATGCGAAAAGATGGGGTCATGCAAAGGGATCTGCACTGTGAGAGAGCTGGATGGTACGGCAGAAATGGGTGGTAGGTTAAGCTTTCCCACAGTGTCTACTTAGCGTAAAGCTTCCGAAGCATCCGTGTTCCCGCTCTTTTCAGGTTGCCTGCCGTACACTGGCTTCTTGGGCCCTGCCAACTTTAAGAAAAACCATAAGATCCAAGTTCCTATCTTTTACTTACCAAGCAATTCAACGTCATCGTACTTCCTTGCGGACTTTCGACAAGTTCAAAATCAACTCTGAAAACTCCGCGGAGTCTCCGAATCACCTCTTTCGCAGACTGTTGTGGTTTCCATCTTAGCTGAACTGATAGCAGCATTACGGCGCACGTGCCCGAAAACCCTCTAGTTTCTTACTACCCAACCTGAGAAGCAGGACGATCTTTGAACCCGAACACCGTCGACGGGGCCGCAGGTATTATTGGCATCTTGTCCCTAGTCTTTCCGAGAGCGCATTTTTGCGATACTGGCTTAGGTTCAAGTTGTCGCATCGCATCGAGTCACGGACCCAACGCCGTCTTACGCCAGCGCTTGAATATCGGGCCTCGAGTCATTCTGAGTCATTTGGTCCAGAGCAAATTTGATCGAGTCTGCAGAAACTTCAGTATATCACAACTCGTTTCTTCCGCCGTTCTTCGCCGGCTGGAGTCGCAAGTTAGCAGCTTTCACACCCCCTGCATTTTCCCTTTTCGACGGAATTTTTGCTGTCAACTCCGCCGACCTCCACCTCCACCTCCGCCGCCAACTGCCGAAACCCCGTTGATTTGCCCTCCGTTATTTCGCTGCGGCACCTCGTTTTCGGAACAGACAGGGATTGGCAGGCAGACGCATTATTGGCCCATCCAGGCTAGAAGCTTCGATTGGACTCAGACTCAGACTCAGTCACGCAGTTATCGAAGAGGCGGCAGGCCCCAAGCAAAAATACCTTACCAAGTAGTCGGCGACCGGAGTTCACGGCGCCCGTCTTGTCGTCACAGGCTCACATCATCCACTTCAACCTCCCACCAGATTGCCAAACGACCTCTAGCCATCCCCCCCTTGGCAATCTGTCAGCAGCCGAAACATCCATCCTTCTCTTTCGGATCGGTCTTTGAACACGCGCATTACGGATTCGGAAAACCCCTGTCTGTCGCATACGTACGCAGGCCTTGTTCTCATCTCCAGAGTCCCAGAGCCTCCTGGCGAACCCTGTTCTCCTGTCTCTCGATCCCTGGCTCTTTGGCTGCCTCTCACTCAAGCTCAAGCAAGCTTCTTCTCAAGCACTTCTCTCTCATCTTGATCTTCACCCCCCCCGTAATTGTTTCCTCTGCGCAGCCCAAGTTGTCGTCAACTCATCTGATTGATTGACGGGAGGCGCTGGTTCCGGCGCATGAGACTGGACGCCCCTGCTTAGCACACCACCTACCATTGACAGACACACTCCGCGGGGACCCGGCACTGCCTGGTTGGCACCTTGCAACATCCATCCCTTCGCCAGGCACCGGCTTTGTACGACTATTCCGCAGCTTCGCGCCAGCTTGGCCTTTAGATATCGCCACTGGTACGGACAAGCCGGCTCTTCCATATCATCCTCCTGTCTCGTCCCGTCCCGTTGACGAACCCTCCTGGCTCTTGCAAAAATCGGTTTGCCCCTCCCCCTCACCCTCTTATGATCCTAGCCCCTGTGGAGCTCTTGTCAGCGTCATAGGGCCTCTACTCTGAGATCTACCGTTATCTTTTCGCGACAACACCTACCGTTTGGCATGTGAGACGTTTCTTGAAAGCGCATCGAGTTCTGTGGACATGTCGACAACGACGACCCCTGGATCTCACAAGGCGCCCAGAGTATTGGCCTGCGTCTTGTGTCAGCATCGCAAGATCAAATGCGACCGGAACACGCCTTGCTCGAATTGCATCAAGGTGCGTCAGCTACCTAGCCCGTCCCGCTGCATTTCGCTTATCCAAATCGCGTCTTTTCTCGCGCTCTTTGTTTGGCTTTTTGATGCCTTCCGTGTCTGCCTTGTGTCCTTGTGCTCTTTGTGCCTCAGGTTATATGAACTTCAACTTACCAGTAAACCAGGCCAATGTTACGTGTACCCCAAGCACTCCAGCTCCCGCAAGGAAGCGTCGGAGACCGAATCAAGACCTTCAGGAGCGACTCGCTCGATGTGAGCAGTTGCTGAAGCAGTATGCCGATGGTACCGTGCCATCTCCATCGGCGCAGGCCTCACCGGCCATGAACAGTGCCATGTCGGATGTCATGGTTAGCACGCCGAACAACTGTGATTCCCAGATGAAATGGAAGCCGACTGGAAAGATGGTCAAGGAAGAAGGCGGCGTGCGATTTATGGATAGTTACCTATGGGCTAACATTCATGAAGAGGTGAGCATGTCCAATATGTTGAAATGAGTCTGTGAAACTAACGATCGACACAAGCTCCAAGCAATGAAAGAGATTGTCGATACCGATGACCCCGAAGACTGCAGTGTCATGGGCTCTGAGGACCTGAGCCCAGACTACAATATCGACCTTCTCCTACCGTCGGATGCTTCAAGCGGATCCAACGAGGATTATCAGCCAGACCCCGTCCATGTTTTTCGACTCTGGCAGTTGTTTGTGGACCGCGTTAACCCTTTGACCAAAATCATCCACGTCCCGTCGGTACAACCATATGTGATGGAAGCGGCGACCAACATGAACAATATCCCGTTAAATTACCAGGCCCTATTGTTCTCCATCTTCACCATGGCCGCGGTATCTCTCTCCGATGCTGAAGCGACGCAGATGCTCGGATGCTCGCGCGATGATGCTCTGCGCAAGTACACCATTGGAACCAAGATGGCACTAACCAAATTCAACTTTCTCAAAAACTACGACATGGTAGCTTTGCAGGCATTGCTGCTTTATCTGGTAAGACGGTAATCTTCAACAGCCTTGATGCGTGCTGACGGTTATAGTTTTCTCTTCAGAACCGCTACGACAGGCATGCAGCCTGGATTCTTAGCGGAATGGTCGTCCGGATCGCCCAAAAGATGGGATATCATCGTGACGGCGAACTCTTGAACCTCAACGGCTTTGAAACCGAGATGCGAAGACGTATGTGGTGGCTGATCATTCTGCATGATGCTAAGAATGCCTTGGTTTCGGGGCTGAGCCACTCAATGCTCCCTAGCAGCTGGGACACCAGAATGCCACAGAATGTGAACGACGCGGACTTGTTTCCTGGATCGAACGAACCCATTCAACCGCGCGAGGGCCCAACAGAGATGGCATTCTGCCTCATCAGTTACCAGATTGCCAAGTTCCTGGTCCACGCCGAGTCCCTCCACGGTACCCCGGGATTGGAAGCTGCCATTATGGGCGACGATTACGAGGACAGAGATCCCGATATGTTTCCCTCTATCGAAAGGTACCGAGATCTTGTCGATGACCTCGAGAAGGGCTTGTTGGAGATTGAAGCCCGGTACATCGACCCCTCTGCTGGACCCGTGCACCTTGCAGCCCTCGCGATACGCCCAATGCTTACCAGCAAGATGAGAGAGATGCTGGTGCCCATGAGGGAGCAGCCAGAATGGGGGACTGAAATCCTCGACAAGAAGGACAACCTATTCAAGATTGTTTTGATGAACAATGAGCACAGCACCAACGCTTACGAGGTGATGGAGCACGCAGGGTTCTTGTGGTTCGTCAAGTTCCACTTCCAGATCGACATCTTTACCGTCATGACGAAGCAGCTCTGTCAGCGCCCGACTGGTTCTCTTGCGGACCGCGCCTGGAATATGGTGGAAAAGATTTATCGATTCCACCCGGAGCTTATGGACATGAATCAAAAGGTATACGTGGTGCAGGCTCAGACTGTTCTGAAGGCGTGGAAAGCCCGGGAGCAAGCCTTCCGACAGGCAGGCCAACCTGTTGAATGCCCCAGCTTTGTGTATCGCCTCCGCGAATGCCTCGCCAATGATGGGCGCAGCTCTGAACCGCCAACTCAGCCGCCACCGACTCAACCTCCAACGTCGGCGGCCCAAATGACGGACCTTGATCCATTCCTCGGCGGTTATCTGGACGTTTCGACTCTAAGTTGGGACATGTGGGGGAACATGAATCAACCACAGAATCAGCTTCCCACTTCACTGTTTGGCGGCTTTGGCATGGGCAGCATGAATTGAGTGGTGGCTTCAATGCAAATGAGTATTAATCATGGAAAAACGGCGCGGCTGGTACGAGGCTAATGAAATGGGAATCTCCACGGAGTCGGTTGTACAATTACATATAGAGCGATCTGTTTGGGCGCCGGTAGGCTAAATAGATGGTTGACATATACACGCATACTCGGGGCAGGTAATGCTTCTTCCTACATGTACTTAATGAACACTCGGGACAGGGCAGTCTACGCTTCTTGTATGTTTATGTATTAGTAACGAAGACATCAATTAGTTTCACAAAGAGTCAGGCAAGGTATGTCAATGACTTTTTGTTGGCGGTCTAGTTACTTGATCGAGATGAACCTTGATTCCCCCCTTTCCAACCAGACACCATTTTCTCCTTGCTTTCTCACTGTCGTCTCCATTTCCAACCCATGTTCATATTGTCCCACAGGCGTTGACTTGATTCCATCGAGGAAGGCTGGCTTGTCTTGTTGTGGCTTCTCTCAACGGATGTTGTCGTGATTGTGCCTAGGCGGCGGCAGGGCGAATGCCGTCGTGGCCACCAGAGTCGTGACCCTGGCCACCAGAGTTCTGGCCATGACCAGCGACGTTGTCATGCTGCTGGGCACCGGCGTTCTGGTTCTGGCCATCGGTCTGCGCCTCGTTGTCGGCGGCGCGGTCACGGCCGGTGATGGCACGGGCACGCTGAAGGATGTAGCGAAGATACTGGACGGCGAAACCCTGGCTGATGGGAGCCTGGGGGAAACGCTCCCAAGACCCGTTCGTGTAATGGAGAGTTCGGACAGGGTTGTTGGCGTTGTTGCGAATAGGACGGCCACCGTTGGCGGCGTTGACATGGTGGATAGGACGGGGTCTGGCGACAAAGATGACATAGCCGATGAGGCCCGAGACGATGAGCACCATAATAGCGCTCACAGTGACAACCATCATGCTGCTGTTGTTGTCCTCAGGGAGAGAGCGGGGAGCAATCTGGATCGACATGTTGATGGTTGTTCTCCTGCGTGTTAGTGCTTGTCAAGCTTGAAGTAGATCAATCTCAGTACATACCGATTGGTGCTTGTTGAGCTTCGTTGTGGTTGTTGTTGTTTCGATTGAAGGGAAGGCTTCGTCCTTTGATACGAGCTGTAGCTGTATGAAAGGATGAAGAGAAAATGTTGAAGAGTTGATACCTGAGAAGAAAAGAGAAGGTATATATATAGAGAGTATGTAAACGGGCATGACAATTGAGTTGAATCATTGTTGAATAGAGGGACGAACGGGTGATGTGAGTTGAATGACAAGTATGAAGATAAAATGTGAGGAAAAGGATCTGTTTGAAGATTTGACATGATGTCCGAATTGGGATGATCAAGTTGCGTTTGGCACTGGCAGTTCACGATAAGATAGTTGAAGTTGAACAAACGTCGAAACACCATACGAACAGGAAATCATAAAAAGTGAGAGAAAATAATTTTTAACTCAATTCAGAAGAAACTGACTACTCTACCTTACTCAATCTAGCAAAAAGTCTACAAGTCTAGAAACGTCTACAATCTAGCAACGTCTACTCTGAATCTAGCGACTAAAACAAACACATGTACTCTTACGAGACCAAACAACATCCTCTTCACTTAAGGAAGATTACCCTCTTCCGCATCCCTCTGAAAATCCCTATTATCTCTCATGGTAGCACTCAACCTACGCTGCGCCGTCCTCCGACTCTTTGCCTCCTTGTTCAATTGCCGGATTCCCGCCCACTGGACACAGTTAAAGATTAGGAGGAATATTATAACGATGATGCATCCTATCGTTGCGTATAGCCAGCCTGTGGTTCCATTGGCGGGTGTTTCCTCGGCGAGGCCTGTGGGCGTTGATAAAGGCGGGATGTTGGCGGTAGTAAGCGTAGCCCAGTCAGTGGGCGATACTAAAGGTGGGATATTAGCTGTTGTCAAAGTGACCCAGCTCTTAGACTCTACGGACGGAGGTTCAAACCATGAACCGCCGTCGCCGGGGATGGTTTGAATAGGAGCATCCCAGGTGCTGGGAGCCGGTGCAGGTGCTTCCGGATTAGGTACCGGAGCGGGAGCCGGGGCGGGAGGCTCCCAGGGGTTTGGAGTGGGAACGGGAATGGTGGGATCCCAAGGGTTCGGGGCCGGAAATTCCCAGGGAGCGGCCATGTTTGCCGCGATGTGAGAAGATAGGTTGAAAATCTGAGACAGTGTTAGCAGGTAAGATCGAGAGTGGAACGTACCTGTGTTTGCTGTGTCGATTGAGTGTGGGTGAGTGTCTGGCCAGAAGAGGATGTATTACAGGACGAAGATGTGGTTTTATGCGTTTGCTATGCTTTCATGTCCAAGTAGTAGTGGTACTCAATGTGCAAGGTTCAAAAGGCTAGAACAAAGACAAGGCTCAGTGTCTTGTTCGCCTTGGCTCTTCACTTGCATTTCATCTTGGCTTCTTTGTTTGGTCAGGCTGATGTCATTGTCTAAGTGTAGCGAATGAGAGATTGTGCATCATGAGAATGGGACATTGGCTACTGGAACAGAATGTCAAAAGGTCATGGGTATTTGTTCTTTAATGTGTGTGATCAGGACTGTGGTCACGACTTGTCATGACTTGTCATGACCCTAAGGAACAACCGAGTAACTACTGTACAACAGTCGATCATGAAACCACGATCCAAACAACCCCGAGTAATCAGTTACCGTATTCTTCATCCGACGAATCCATCACTCGAAGGTACGCCTCAGTGCACTTCTCAACCCGCTCATCCTCCAACTCATAGGTACCCTTCAGCCCGCCATCAAACCGGCTATACAGCTTCTAGCCAGTAAAAGCCAAAGGAAAAAATGGAAACGCCGCAGTTTCAATCTCAAGATCAGTGACGTGATTAGTAGCGTAGTTGACAATAACGCGGAGCTGGCCACCCTTGGCGCCAATGTCCCAGTAGTTGAGGACGTCGCGGATTTCATCGAGGTGCGTGTCTGCGTCGTAGAAGGCTCCTTCGTTTGTGATTTCTTGGAAGATGATTACTACATCGACGTTTTTGGCGTGTTCTTCAAAGAGGCGCTTGTTGGTGGAGAGGTTGTAGACTAGCATGTCTTCATCGTCGTGACGGCGCCATCCGCCATTGTCAACGTTTTGAACGGTGTCGTATGTGGCTCTGATGGGAATCTCGATCTTGCTCACGCTGTAGATGTACTCCGTAAAGTCCTTGGAGGTAGCGACATTGGTGAAGAGAAGTCCAGTGTCGTGATGGAGAAGAGTTAGGTTATGGTGAACATCAATGTAGGATCGAGGATAGCGGCGGTTGAGGTTGCGACGAACTCCCCAGCGAGTCACGATGAAGTCTCCATCGTCGGGATCTTGACGGTCTTGGGACCAAACGAACGAGTAGATGCGATGACGGATTTGCTGAAGGGCGTCGCTTGTCTTGAGAGGGTTCTCTTGATCAACCTCGAAGAGTCGTTCCCAAGGGAAGTTGGTGCTCTTAGGAGAGTTGGAGGAAGGAACGAGAGAAAGTAGCACGTCTTTTGCGCCTTCATAGAAAGACGTAAGGGGGGCGCTGAGCTTCTCCATCGCGATGGTGTTGATGCTCTCGCGTGCACAGCTCAGTGCATGTGCGGTGGTAGAGAAGATCAAGTTGAGGCGTGAAGAATTGACATGACCAGCTTTAGGCAGAAGATGTTACAGTGTTGGTTGGTTGAACACACAAACGCCGTGATTAACTGCTACATCGAGAGGTTCTCACGGAAGGAGTGACTGACTTGCAGTCACCCAATTGGCTACGACAAACATTCACTCAAACAGTGCCTAACAATAGAAATGTAGATCTCAAAATGAAACGACACCTAGACGGAGGAAAAGCTAGGTGTCGAGATTAACGACGGACCAGTTTGTTTCTTCTCAGATCAAGTCCAAGAGTCCAAAGACCCTGCCGGATAACCACTATCCACAATGGACAGCGTGCGGCGGACGTTCTTGACTATCTGAAGAAGAAAGAAAAGGAAAAGGGGAAAAAAGCTCTGGGTCGCGCAAAGTGTTTTGAGAGGTTTGCTGAATTTCTTCTGCTGACTCAGCATCAGCTTTGACAAATCACGTAATGAACACTCCGAGGCGGAGGGAAGGCCGGGTCACGTGCGTCCCGAGATGAGGAATTCGCAGGTGGTGATTGGTCGGACTGGACCGAGAAGCCGAGGGAGCCCGTTCCGATACTTGCATTAGAAGCATTGGCATCGGGAAATCCATCATCATCGATTCCCCCAAACGACGACGAACCGACGACCGCTTCAGTGGTAATAACGACGCCGACGATATATCGTTGAACGAACAATTTTGGCCGCCTTTTCAATTCGATTCCCCTCGATATTCTTCTGCCACGATGCTCGCTCAACGTGTTGGCGTCGCCGCCCTTCGCCGAGGTACGTTGAAGCAATCCCCAATGCCGGGTTCTGCGAAAAAGCAGTGAATAGCCTCATGAGATGCGCAGACTGACCAATTGTCTACAGGCGCGGCCAAGCCTAGCAGCGTCTTCTTCCAGACGCTGCCCAAGGTTGCCCTGACTGCTGGCATCTCGACCACTCCCTCCCGGTAAACTTCCCAAGCACGAGCAATCGCGAAAATGCTTCCTCGACCTCTAACACGTGCCTCCCAGCCCCGTCGCCAGCACCAAGCTCTCCCAGGAGGAGGGACGTCAACTCCTCGTCAACCAGCGCCTGAACCGTCCCGTGTCCCCCCACCTGGGCATCTACAAGATGGAGCAGACCTGGTTCGGCAGCTCTGCCTGGAACCGAATCACCGGCTGCACCCTCTCTGCCACCATGTACGCCTTCATGGGTGCTTACCTCGTCGCCCCCGTCGTCGGCCTGCACCTCGAGACCGCCAGCGTCGCCGCCGCTTTCGGTGGTCTTCCTCTTGTCGTCAAGGGTGGCCTCAAGTTCGCTCTCGGCTTCCCCTTTGTCTACCACTTGATCAACGGCTTCAAGCACCTTCTGTACGATATGGGCAAGGGTTTTGCTAAGCCCACTATCAAGAAGACCGACAACATTCTCTGGGCTGCTAGCATCCTTGGTGCCATTGGTCTGGTTGCTTTCGTGTAAGAGATGAAGAAAAAAGGAAGGGAGAAATAGATTGGGCTAGCAACAGCAGTGGATGAAATACACCAAAGCCGTGAGGGATTGAGAAAGAGTACGGCAAATCGGAGACGAAGGTACTCGTGTAGAAGTATGAATGAGCCTGGGAGGGCAATTCCTGATTTTGAGCAAATCAATTTTTTACTACATGTACACCAACCCTCTTACCCAAATGCATGCCCTTTTGTGAGGTATTATCCCGAAGCCTAAAACGCCATTCGCCTTCGCATTGCTATAATTTGTGTCAAGCACGTTGGGCTGGGATTTGCCTACTCCAAGAACCTAGCATCCAGGATCGCCCGGATCAACTTCCTGTTTCCGGACGAGGCAATCTTCTCTCCTACGATTGTTCCAATGAACTCCTTCAGCTCCGAGACCTCCGATTCCAAGTTGGCTGTGCCATTTACACCATTGACGGTCGACTCGCCCCGCTCCGACAGGGATGCGACGGCTTGCACAATGCCTTGTACAAGCATCTCGTAGTCCATTGTACCCTCGGCCTTTTCCTTGAGTGGTTGCAGAATTGCAGTGTCGAAGGTCTTGAGATTTCGGAGCACCAGAACTCGAATGGCTTCGGGTCCACCGGCCTCGAGAAGACCGTGGATGGCGCCGTAGAGGACGGCAGGGGGCTTGGTGGGATCGAGAAAGTACTTGAGACATGTCCGCGTGAGCTTTGTCCTGAGCAGTGTGTTCGAGGCCGAGTATTTTCGGGCGATTTGTCCGACTAGCGATGCAGCGAGTTGTCGCAAGTCGTACTGTTCCTTGATGGCATCAACACCTTCATCTGCGCCAAGTTTTCGGGCCATCAGACAAGTCAGGGCTGGCGCAGAAAGAGGGCTGGCATAGGGATCGAGGAAAAGGCTCTTGTTCTCGATAAGGGCGTTTGTCAACTCCATCATCTGCTTCAGAGTGAAAGTGTCGTCCAAATGGTGCGTTACACGATCCATGATAAAGTTGATAAAGTATGGGATGAGCTGATGCAGACCAGGATCGTCCCTCACGGAACCGAGAGCAGCCTGTCTGAGTCGCACAACCTCCTCATCAGGGTTATCGTCTAGAATCGCGGCTTGGATCTTGTCAAAGTAGAGGATGAGCTCCTTGCTGACGATGTGCTTGACGGATGGCTTCATTGCGACGTTGTCGTTGCCGGCGAGTGCAGAGAGGGCTGGATTAGCTCCAGGACCCTTGGGGAGGAGCTCTTGCGATCGGGATTCGGATGTCGTTGGGTTTTGGGGGATAGAGGGCTGGACACCTTCGATGGCGAGCCAGTGTGCTAGAAAGTATTAGCATGAGGATTCACACGAACTTCGAGATATGCGCACCGGTGAAACCCATGTCGCGAGGGACCTTGGGTAGAGGCGCATTGATGAGCTTCTCAAAATCAACCTCCTCATCCTCAATGTAGAACAGCGGCTGGCCTGGACCGAGGCTAGCCTCGCCATAGCGCAGAGGACGCGTCGAGTCGTATCCGTAGAGGGGTTCCACGTCGAGAGCCCTGAGAGCGAGCGAGATGTCGTTAACAGTGAGAGTAGTTCGACGAGCGGCACGCATGAATCGCAGAGACTCAACAATGACCTGGCCAATACGGTACTCGACATCTTGAGTCAAGCACTTGAGGGCCTCATCGTTGAGAGAGCTGATGCCGACCGACTCGGCTACGTCCTTGACGTTTTCGGGGTTCCAGAGGAGCTTGGGTGTTTCGGCCATGGCGTTCTTCGATAAAACCCACTATGGAGCTTTTGCAATGGATAGAGACGTATTTCGAACAGGCCGATTTGCTGGAAGCCTGCGATTTCGGTGTGAGGATATGGTTGTTGGGGAGGTTTCCAAGTGTGATGGTTTCTTGAAGCTGCGCGAGGCTGAGAGAGCAGTGGATTGAAGTGTGGCTGAATCTGGGGTGCGCCACATTTTAAATTTCCTAAATCGGTGGGGCGGTCATTGAAGTGTGGCTGGTGTGAATGTGAAGATTGCCGCAAGGCGGCAATTTTTCCTTTCAACGGTTTAATAGCCGAATTTGGATGTGTTAAACAAACAATCATACGAAACCGGTTTCATAGAGAATGTTTCACCTCACATCACCAACTCACCAAGGCTGCATGTCAATCTCACAAGCGCCGCATTTCATCTAAACGCTCTTACAACAGGCACCAAAGTGGGTCTCTAAATACGGCAACCTTCAAATACGTTATACGCGTATACTGACAACCGCCATGACAGCAGAACAAAAGGGCGGGAAGCCGTATTTCATGCGATAGGATGATTCACAGGCGATGGACGCGTAATAAAGGATCTCAGACGGCGGAGGATTTGCGGCTGCTATCCACATTCATACGTGGAGGCTGAATATGACTGTGTGCTTGTTGAGTGTCGTGGGTTTATATATGACTGCGATGCCTTTTCAATAACAGAGATGAAGAGACAGTTTTCTGACCAGAATACGCCCATTTTCTAATCTGATCTTCTCTTTCATTCCCAAAGCCTGGACAAGCAGAACCTGTAGGAACCTCGAAACGTGACGACCCAAGCACCAACAACCCAGCGGACAAACATCAGTCAACGACCACTCCAAAATGTCTAAAGTCAAGAACTTTTTCGGAAGCCACTGGTTCGACCCGCATTGGAAGACGAGGGTTCATATCGGCATGATGGTCCTCATTATCGCTGTCATCGCCCTCACTGGTGCCCGAGTCGCAACGAAACCTAAAGGCACGCCGACCACCCGCTCCGACACGCTGGGTATTACGATGGTATACAGTACACCTTATACAATTTTAAATAAATAAAGGCTAATAGTTTTCGAATAACAGGCCGTCAAGAGTATCGTTTTCCTCATCTACCAGATACTCACCGACAAGGTCGACTGGTTCAAAAAGTGGAGGAGCCTCAAAGCATACGCAATCCTCAACACTATGGAGATCATATTCTGGTTCGTCGTGATCATCATAACATTTATGGGGATCTCGAGGTTTTGCCAAGGTGCAAGTTGCGCTTTTGCTTCGTTCGTCGCCCTCAACGGCTTCTTGCTCATGTAAGTCTGCACTGTCTGCCACACAAACGGTGGAGGGGAAAGCTGACGTTTGGATCTTCTAGGTCGACATCTTTTTGGGTGGCTGTCATTTGTTGGAAGGATCACAAGTACTTTAAGAGTACTGGTGTTGTTCGTGGGACGGCGCTGCCTACGCATGCGGTGAACAACTCGCCATACTCTTCACAGTCGGCCATGAAATAGACAAGGACGGATGAGAAGCTCAGGAATAAACAAATGGATTGAGATTGATCCTGAGGTTGGGATCAGTTCCAAAAGAACAATTACACAAGATGGAGTATGGCGTTTTGGTCGACACGAATAGGGGATTTGACGATAGAGGATAAGCGCCTGCTCTTCTCCAGGCTTCATCGAGATGTCGCTTATATAGGGAGGGTGGAGGAGGAAAGTTTTCCATGTTTGATAGATGTTAGAGGTTCTCAAGGACTCATAGGAGTCAAAGTGCATTTAGATGCAGTGTGGTAGAGTCGATATTGAATAGAGGCTGGTCCTACCCAACCAATGTCTCTAATTTTGTCCTTACACTCAAAGAAAATCCGAGAAATGCTACAAGTAACAGTGACGATATTTAATTAGCTGATATGCAACCACTCGCCTTCGACTGCATCCTTTGTTCGAAAGTGTAGGGTATCTCAAAGGGGTCACAATTGTCACTGAGACGATACTGTGCGACTACATGTGAATGAGGCTGCTTTATGTGACTAGAAAGAGAGAAAGTGAGGCTTAGATAGCCTTTTTGAAATTATGACAGGCTTCAAGACTGCCTTGTTGCTTAAGGCTTGGCTTTGATATTGAAGTGACTTGATTGACCAACATGTAGAGCCACCCATGGAGGGAGCATAGAGAATGAAAGTGTTTCCAGAAAAAGCTGAGCTGGAGATTATTCTTTAAAGGAAATCTGTACATGCTGGTCCAACTCGGATGTAGGCTAACACTTCTATCTATGCATTTGCGCTCCGTCATGACTGACCTTGCAAGAACGTACAACGTGCTTATGCCAACAGTCCAATGGTGAACTTTCTATCATCCTTGTTTAACTCACCTTTAAGCCCCTTGAGCTCATCAACATCCCAACCAGCCCAAACAAACCGACCGCTCAAAAACTTAGCCTCCTCACTAGCCGCCCAGACAGAAAAGTCTCCAGCAAGAGTCACATCATCAGGGACAAGCCCAAACGCATCAATCAAGCCAGCGATCGGCTTGGTAATTCCAGTATCAGCAATGAGACCTGGGTGAAACTGAATAACAGTCTTGTCGGGGTTCTCTTTGGCGTAGTACTCAAAGACCTTGTAGGCTGCAAGCTTGGAGGCTCGGTAGCCTGAGAATCCTTCCATGTATTGCATGTACATTGCTTCGGTTGAGACGTGGATCACGGTGGAATTGGGGGCGGCGAGGGGGGTGAAGGCTTGGAGGAGGTTGAAGTTTCCACGGACTGAAATGTCAAAGCCGAGCCACCAGTCGTCGGGATCGGAATCAGCGATGCTGTTCGTCTTGGGCATGTAGCCTGCGTTGGCCACAATAATATCGATGCTGCCCTTTGTCGACTTTGCAAATGATTGGACCGCCGAGAGAGTAGACTCGCGGTCTACAATGTCGACGCGGTACGTCCAGACAGTTGTCTCAGGGTAGAGACTCTCGATTTCGGCCTTGTTCTCGAGGAGTGTCTTTTCTGTGCGGCCGAGGAGAGCCAAGTCGCTGATGCCGGACTTTGCGAAGGATTTTGCGATTGAGGCGCCGATGCCAGAACCTCCCCCGGTGATTAGAGCATTCTTGCCTTTGGTGGATAGCTCGGGGCGAGTTGGGGAGATGGTTGGGTAGGTGGTGTTGTGGACGGTCTTGATGGGAATGGGCGCCATGTTTGCTGCAATGAGTTCGAATCTTGACAAGATGTTGAATTGATGCTGATTATGTCTTGATTATTGCGTACTTCGTTCATTCTCCTGGTCCTATTTGTATCATCGTTATGAGGCCATCAGGGCCCATGCTGGGAAATAATCTGTCCATGTCAATTGAATCTTTCTTCTTGAGTAACGTTAATTGAGGCCGAAATATCTCCATTTCAACGTTATCGCAGGATCAAATTCCCTACGATCAACGTTATTGAAGTTTGAACGTTATCATAATTCCATCTTATCTCCGTGGTTCACGACCCAAATCCTTGGTGTTGTTAGTGCTCCCCCCGGATTATTAATGCACATAACGTTATCCCAAACCACCACATAACGTTATTCCTCAACCACGACGACACACTCCCAACTTGACTCCTCATCTTTTGAATCAAACGAATCAATTGACCCTGGAAATAACAACCTGGTATCTTTTTCCGAATATTGTCCCTACTGCCGCAAATGTCTCCGTCGAACAGTGGCAGAGATACCCCAGACGTGAGTGGGCCTTTTACTTACGATTACCAATCCTGCCTTTGGACAACGTTGAAGTCGATTTTGATGCTTGGCCTTTTCAACTGACGGATTTCTATATAATAGCCCAAACGAGAGAGGAGTAGAATCGCTCAACGAGAGTATCGCAAGCGACATGCTTCCAAATTTTCTAGTCTCAAGGATGAGAATCGGAAACTTCGGAATGCCCTCAAGAAGATTGATCGGGTAGCTTCACAGCGCGCACGCCATGATAGAGAGCTTCAGGCTGCTTTGGCAGAAGCAAGGGAGATTGCAGGCATCGAAGAAGACAACAGCAGTGCTCTAACTCGAGTGCCCTCTCCATCACAAAGAACCGTCTCCCCTGCAAGACCAGCAGCAACAAGATTCAGGTTTAGTGCTCAGCCGGCCTTCTTCAGCGTCGCAGGTAGTGGAAATCCCCTGAACTTGCAAACTTTGGGGCTACCGCAGCAAGTATGGCTCGACACGGACCGTTTGGTGCGCATCTACGAGGCTCCTATGGATGCGGCGCAGTATCTCGGGGATAACCTCTTCACCTTTGCAGGGGCGTTGTATTGGGCCTGTACGAAAAACACTGTTTCTCTTTGGCAGGCGAAACAGCTAGCCTTGATGGGAAAGGTTGCGCGCACAGAGTCGAACCTTGACCGATTATTCAATCACTCCAAGCACCTCCGCGATCATGACTTTTTAGTGTCTTTAGCGCTTGCAAGATTAGAGTATCACCAAAAGGGATACACTCACCTTCCACCTACGGCGACTCAAGCACAATGGGATCAGATCGTCCCAGATCTATCTAAGGAGATTGAGAGGGACTATGCGGAAAGAGGAGAGGCGCTGGACTGGTGGAAGACGCCCCGAGAAGTCGAAGAATTTGTAAAGCGTCATCTAGAACCCGAAGAAGTCGTCGAGCTGCAGGCTTTGATTGAAGGTCGGGGGACAAGTGCTGCGCTGGCAAAGTATACGCCTCTGGTTGAAGCGCTGGTGCAGAGCTTTGTGTGTTTTGGGAATGGACCGAGGTGGAATATTCTTTGGGTTTCGATGATGGTGGGAGGATGGCGTACACATCAAGATGATGAGGCTCGGGCTCGGGCACAGTCTCAGGCACAAGCTGTGGAATAATTGGTTAGAAGAAAAATGATATATAGCGTGCGTGTTTATGGAAATCGAGTTCGTTATTGGGCGTTTAATTGTAGCTCATGGATAGGATGGCCAAAGTTGCTAGTGGACCAAGATATAAAGACATCTTGACATAACCACAAATACCCACTGGAAAGCTCAAGTACCTCCTAATCCAAGTTTGGGACACCAACAAAGACTTTGCCATCCCAAAACTTGGTGCTAAGGAAGACCTGGCTCTTTTGAAGCCAGTATCCAGGTAACCTAACGCGACAAGTATAGATGGGTTAGTGACGGGGAAGCATGGCTTGGTTGAGTAGGAAGCATATATCCGTCTGAATAGCACAAACCGGAGCTGCATTTCGCTCAACATTATTGCATACAAGAACGGACTAATTGGGGCGCTAGACAGCCCTACATGGCCCAGATTCTGGGAATAACACTCCGCGAAGATGGATGTCCGTCTCGGTACTCAATACGCCGACCAATCTACCGAGACCATCCCGACATGGGGTATCTTGATCGGGAACCGCCGATAAAGGACCCTCGAGTCACACTCTACCGTGGTATGCATTTCAGATACTGCAGTCTTGATTCGAAGGCGATGACGCCACTGCATCCTTTGATGGTGTTACTACGGGTATAACGTTTATGACAGGATGAGGACCACAGATGACGACATTAACTATGTATTAAACTGTGGGATAGCGGCCGTGTTAAGCCGTTGGATAGCTTCTAAGAAGGAATACGATGCGAGGTCACATGTAGCCAAGATGACACATCAAGGGACCTGCCCGAAATAAGAGCATACGACTGACTTCAAATAGAGGTCATCCCTTGCTATGTGTTGGTTGATCTGTAACAGTCAAGACTAACCACACGACTTCATCACTCTTCTACAACATGGCAGCAGCAGTTCAGGCTCCTCCTCTAACCACCGGCCCCCCAGGCCAACCGGATATCGGATACACTCCCAACCTCGACAAGTATCTCGCTCGAGTCAAGAGACGCCAAGAGACTGAAAAGTTTGAGACATCTTTGCCTGAGGGGTTCCCCAAGGAGCTCACCTCGGACCTTGTGTGGGATGGCAAGGACTTGTCTGCCAAGTATGACTGGAACTACCACTTGACAGAGGCTGATATTGAGGAGATTGATGAGGCTATCAAGAACTTTCGATGTAAGTTGGCCTGGAATGTTGAGCTTGACAGTGCTGATTTGGAGTCTAGCTCTTAACCTTTCTCTTGGATACATCAGCCAAAAGACATTTGTCCTGCCAAAGCTCCACGACAAGCTCCGTGCCATCTCCAAGGAGATCCACCAAGGCCACGGCTTCAAGGTAGTCCGAGGAGTCCCAGTAGACAAATACACCCGAGAAGAAAACATCATCGTCTACGCCGGAATCTCATCCCCCATCGCCCCCATCCGCGGTCGTCAAGACCACCAGTACGAGGGAAAGCGAGCCGATGTGGCAGTTGCTCACATCAAGGACATTACTCGAGAGGTTGATGCTCACAGGATCGGTGCTCCTGCTTACACGACTGAGAAGCAGGTTTTTCACACTGATTCTGGTGATGTGATTGCTCTTTTTGCTCTTGGTGAGGCTGAGGAGGGGGGTCAGAGTTATTTGTCCAGTAGCTGGAATGTTTATAACGAGCTTGCTAAGACGAGACCTGATCTCATTCACACCTTGACGGAGCAGTGGGTGTCGGAAGAGTAAGTTCTCCGCTGATTGCCACTCGACAGAGCAGATACTAACTGAGAGTCTAGGTTCGGCAAGGTTGGAAAGCGGTTCGAGCTGCGTCCGCTTCTGTACCACCAGCCAGCGACAGAGCAAGATCCTGAGCGTCTGATTATTCAGTACGCTCGTCGTCGATACACGGGTTACTGGAGTCTCCCTCGAGCTTCTGATATTCCACCTATTACTGAAGCTCAGGCTGAGGCACTGGATGCTCTTCATTTCCTGGCTGAAAAGCATGCAGTTTCACTAGACTTTCACAAGTGAGAAGAACACGGTTCCTTTACATTTTTGGTAGAAAAACTTACATGACTTTAGGGGTGATATTCAATATGTCAACAATCTGAGCATTTTCCACGCTCGTGGAGGATTCAAGGATTCTCCCCAGAAGCAGTAAGTCCTCATTCTCTTAAATACGAGACACCTCAGGCTCACCAGATCCAGGCGCCATCTCGTCCGTCTATGGCTCCGAGACCCCGAGTTCGCGTGGAAGACACCCGACGCTCTCCGCCGAAGATGGGACAACGTCTATGAGGGAATCGAAGAGGAAAAGACGGTGTTTCCGCTGGAGCCGTTTGTGAGGAGCGCTAGTGACGCCAGCAAGTTCAAGGCGGAGAAAAGGGTGGAAGGTTAGGACCAGTCATACAAGCCTACGAGGTCGTAATGAATCCTTCTGTTCAAAAAGAGTGACAAATGTCTTGGCTATCAATGGCGAACGTCTTCTTTTGGTGGTGACGATCGGGGTCGGGCCGGCCCCGACTTTTCCGGGTGGGATACCGGTGTAGATCTTTATGGCATCAACTTGAGGATTATGGCGACATGAGTTTAGAGACTTGTCTTTTGATCGACTACGAACTTGGAGAAATGGTTAGCAACTAGTTAACTTGATCAAAAGGCTGCACGGGGCCAGGGGGGGGTGGGGGCCTCGGAGCAACTCAACAGAGATAAACCAGCTATACCC
>NKCJ01000473.1:0-30523 GCA_003947015.1 Fusarium sp. AF-6
CGTCGGCACCTTCAGATTTGTATAAGATACAGTTTATGCTTATCGCATTGCAGACATCCCGTGGTCTAGTTTTTCCAGCTCCGTGTCTCGGAGTATCTATTCAACGCGACAACACCCGTGTTTTAAGGGCACAATTCCTCCTTCGCTCTCTCGTTTCTCTTTAATGCAGATCAATATTTAATCATGCCCGAAAAAGTTGATATTGAAGCACCTGAAGGTGCATCAGTCACATATGGTGAAGTCACCGTCCAGACCGTGAAGCCCTTCACTACTCTGTCTGCGCTAGGTATCGGTTATGGAACCACAAACACCGCAGTTGGACTTCTCCTCGTTCTCGGTAGTACTTTGCCCATGGGAGGCTCGCCGCTGTTCTTCTGGGGCTTCTTGATCATGGCTTTAGTCGGCTTGGCTACAGCCGCTACTCTTGCCGAACTTGCTTCAGCCAAAGGGAGTTGCCTTCATCGTTGGTATGAACGGCGCAAACTGGAGCTTCTCATGTCTCGACGTCGCTACGCATCTGGCAGAAGAGATGCTTTCGCCGAGCACGGATATCCCGAAGGCTCTCATCTGGACTATCATTGTTGGGTTTAGCTCTGGTCTTTTGGTCGTCACCTCGGTCCTTATCAACGTAACCAGCATCGATGGATCAGCCGACAACTCGGCCCTTCTTCTCTTCTACCGCATCACGGGTAGCAAAGCTGCGGCCGTTGGTCTTTGGGTGCCAGTCCTGACCACTACAGCTGGCGCAGTATGGTCCATCCAAACCTGGCAGTCTCGTCTTGCATGGACTATCTGCCGTGAGGCAGGATTCCCTCTTCACCGTCACCTCAGCGAGCTTGCACCGGCGTTATTGCATATTCCCGTGTGGTCATTGATATGGTCGGCTTCGGGAACCGCCATATTTGGATGCCTCTATCTGGGCTCGGAGCTTGCTTTCAACTCTCTCATTTCTACCGGACTTTTGCTACAATATATCAGCTACAGCATACCCGTTGTTCTGATGCTGCTGCAAGGCCGGTCCAACTTTCAGCATGGGCCGTTCTGGTATCCGAGGCTTGGACTTGTTGCTAATATCGTGATGCTTTCATGGACGTTGGTTGCATTGGTCTTTTACTGTTTCCCTTATTACCTTCCTGTTGTGGCGGATCAGATGAACTACGCTTCCGTGGTTCTTGCTGGCATTGCCGTTACTACGGGGACTCTCTGGCTTGTGTATGCCAACAAAAACTACGAGGTTAAAGAAATTCTGGAAGGCCGAAACTATCACGACCGGTATCAAACTTTTTATTAGCTGGGGACTCGCAGTAGCTGGGTGGAATTTTAGCTGCGTGGTTTGGTCAAGCTAGAGGCTATCCAATTAATATGAACAAAAACTTTTACCTTGTCTCTTTCCAGCTCATCTTCCATAACCTTGCTATTCCAAAGGGATAGGCCTTAATGTTCACTCGGGTGTGTTGCTTGCCCCAGTGACTGGCAATCTTAGTCTCCGGCCGAGGAACTGCCTGCCTCCAAGCCCAACCATCAGATCCCGACCGTGCCGCGTTCCATCGCCTCTTGCCTCTGAATTGCACTATCAAGAAACTCCTGAATCAAGTCGTGATATGCGACTTCATTGCTTTTGGCGATCAAAGCGTATCGAGACCGGTCGGGACGCATTCCAAAGATAGGATCAACCCGAATCAACATCAGTACATGGTAAAGAAAGAGTCTGACAGCTTTACAATACCTCGATGACGCAAGGAGCTGATCCCCTGCTCCTCTGAAGTGAGTCGAATGTCAACACGACCGCCATCTCGACATCCCAGGACTGTATAGGCCTTGAGACTGAGCTCAACGACTTCCTCCCATAGAGGGTCACTTGAGGGCACGTTTTCAAGAGTGAATCCCTTGTTCACGCATCTTTCCCTTCTGGAGAGCTCAGTGGTAAAGTCGATGTGAATCTTGTCCCTTCCCCTCAACAAGTGGGTATCCCACACAAGTTCTGATATGCCAATCACATCGGCAAACTCGCCTGTGCCGGAAATGGCGACTGTGAACTCACGACCACCGAGAAAGTTCTCTATTAGTATCTCCTGGTCCTTGAACTGAGACCTGAGCTTTTCAACTTCGTGTTGTGGATCTTGCTCTTGGACGATCTTATTGGCAGCGGTGATACCGTTGCATTGCGAAGAGGAGGTGGGCTTCACGAAGAGGGGATAGGAGAGTTTCTTCTGGACTTCGCTATAGTCGAAAGAGTCATCACCGTATTTGGGCACCGCAACATATTGGCTCGTTGGGATTTCGTAATGGTCTAAGACCATCTGTAGTTTCCGGTTAGGTTAAAGAGTATGGTGGCTAAACATTCGAATACCTTGGTCTTCGCCTTATCGCCGCAGATGGTGAGTGTTTCGGCATCCGAGAATGTGAATGGAATCTGGTACTCCTCAAGCAGCGCAGGCACCTGAGTCTCCCGAGCCGTACCATGTAGTCCCTTGCTGTAGTTAAAGACTACATCCCAATGTTTGTGCTTGTGTGCTGCGTGTTGCTTGATGAGATCCTTGACGCCAGGTACGTGAACAACACGATGTCCCAGTCTTTTAAGTGCCTCTGTAATACTGCTGATGTCGGTAATAACAGCAAGAGCTTCAAAAACTCCGGCAGTGTGAGAGAGTCGGTGTGGTGGGAGGTACAGCTTTGGTGACCTGTTGCTACACTCAATAATTAAGACCAGAGGTGAACGAAGTCATACCGTTAGACGGATTTCGCGGGCCCCTAATAAGAAAACATTGTCGAATTATGACGTTGGTGTGTCACGAGATATCGCCGAATCGTGACGTAGAAAACCCGGTTAGGGTCAGTTTGGTTGCCTCCTCGACGACAAAGTCACCGTACTGTATCTCGCGCCCCATTACTGTACAGTACAGTACTAGTTAGTGGCAATCACGGCAACATGCATCTTGGCATGAGAGATTCCTTTGAGGGGGCGACTGCGTTACCGGCAGCCCCGGTATAGAGGTCTGTACAGTGCGCACCACAAAGGATTCCTATGGACACCTGGTGTCAGAATGAACTAGCTCTCGCATTTTAGGCACTTGCATAGGATGCTACTGTGCATATGTATCTAGGTGCCATAGGTATTTTGTGAGACGCTGATACGGAGCGCCCCTGGCACTTGAGGTTGATTCAACGACTACTTTCGCGGATGAGGACTTCTTGCATAGCGAGCTAAATATATTTCATATCTATTCATGGTCTCACTATACCATCACCAGTAGCGGGGTAGATCCTCAACATGCTAGGCTTCTCTCAGGGTTCTTCTCTAGTCATCAATCTCTCGCGAGATAGGATGAAACGCATCCTTCTTCCGCTCTATAACTCCACTTCCCCAAGGATCAGTATCAATCCCAACAATCGGCGTCTTACACTTCGCCTTCAACGCCGCCTGCGCCTCCTCACTCTCGTACGGAACACAGTCAACTCCAATATCACCATGCATGCCATCGCAAATGATGACAGGCTTTCCACCACAAGGTGTTTCCACGTTGAAGTCCTTGAGGGTGATGTTTGAGCAAACGGCGGATTCGCTCGCTGAGCATGATAAACGAGCGACTGCGTTGCCGTAGACTCCGGATGTGTAGCCTGTAAAGTTCTCGAAGTGGATGTTTGTGATGTCCATGCCTGAGGGGTACTTGTTGCATTCTTCGGCGGATTTGTTGAAGTAGCAAGAGTCGAGGAAGATGCCATAGTCCATTCGCGTAACCCAGAAGTTCCTAAGGCGGACATCAGTATTGTTTACAAAGACAATTGTGTGGGTAGCTTACTTGAAGGTCACGTTGTTGACAAATCCTGTGCCAGTCTTTTCACCAGCCCAGACCTTGATACGGGCACCGGAGTACTATGTAACAGGTTAGCTCCTACAGTCAAGCAATAAACAGGATAAACCGACGTCGCCATTCAGCATCCACACGTTCTCAATGTGTACGTCGTGAACGTTGGAAACTTCACCCTCATACTGGCCAAGCGAGCCCATGGACTGCAACAAAAGTTAGATCAGAGAATTGTGGCACGTTCTGTCTCAGGTCTTACCTGGCCGTGCGTGCCGTTGCAGTACATAGTATTGACGTAAAGATCAGAGCTGTTGGGCTTGGGCGAGAAGCAGTCATCATCGATGTTCACCCAAGTTCTTTCGATATGGACTGTTGAGGTGTTCATGGTGTTCATGAAGTCCGTGTTTTTGGGGATGATGCTACCATTGTTGGACAAGGCGGTTGCCACGACGTCAGTGTATCGGATGTTTTTGGAGCTGACGATGAAGTTGTTCCAGCAGGGAGAGTCCTTGAGGTGAATCCCAGAGACTTCAAGATTTGTAGTGTTCTCGGCGTAGAAGAGAATGGGTCGGTAGTACTTGTTGTCAGGGTTTAGAATTCTGGATAGCAATCAGCGATGATCAAGAGTGCGCAAATGAGAGAAACTCACGAGCCTGTTCCAGCCTCGAACTCATTCCACCAGCGCTGTCTGCGCACTTGTTAGCAATTGTTCACTTTGAAGGGATTTAACGTACCCTTGGCCTTCAATGACTCCCTCCCCGTAGATCTTGATGTTCTTACCTCCCCACTTCCAAAACATGATTGACTTCTGGAAGGGATGATACCAAGCATTCTCCTGCCAGTACTCAACGTCGTCGGTGAACTAGTATGGATATTTAGTATCGATAAATCTCCATATGAGGTGGAGTCCTCACCCTGATCTCGCCATCCAAGTGAATGTGAATGTCATTGAGCCCTGTCAAGTCCAGAACTTTTCCAATGACAAACGTCTTTCCCTTTGGTAGGTAAAGTGTGCCGCCGCCATTAGCTTTCAACACACCCCTCTTGAACCTCTCCGACGCATCATCATGCTCATTCTTAGAGGGACGAATGGTGATTATCTTGCGGTGACCATGGTACGGCGGTTTGTAAGGATGCTTATCGCGAAACTCGGACACGTCGCGAGGTACACCAGCGGGGAGGCTCACGGCATTGACAAGAGTCAGAGCTAGTGCTCCCACAAGGTAAAAAGCCCGGAAGGAATGCATGATGAGATTGGGGACTGCTGCGTGAGAGACTGGGGATGGAACCAGCTGCCAGACACAGATTCATGCAACTTACCCACGTTCTTATTTAAATATTCGGCCTTGGATGCATTTCCTTGCCGACCTCGGGATATTCTTGCAGCGACAAGTAACATCTGCAGCTCGATCCTCATGCCACCGTGATCCATGTAACGACGTAGTATGGGGTCGTTAAGCCGGTCGGAAAAGTGGTTCACCAGACCATTGATGCGGGGAACCACTGACTTGACCAGCAGGGGATGCGACGATCGTCTTCCTATTCAGCTAGGTGTAATAACCATTGGTGGAATTATCCATCGCCATTTTACCTATGTTAGTTGCTCTTTAGGTTTAAGCTTGATCTTGAGGGGTTGGGAATGACAACGGCCGGAAAAACGGATACGAACAAACAGGCCGAGTCCTTTTCCGACATCGGCACATTGCAAAGTTCTGTTCCTATATCCTGGTCCCCGTGTGCTTTCCAGTTAGTTACTCGCTCGAAAGAGGCCAGGGTAAATAGTTCCTTGCTGGAGAAGGCCAACTTGATCACTGTGACGTCTGGACATCCTGTCTTGATCGATTGTAGTGGAAAGGTATAAGTCGAGACCGATTTTCTTTTGTATAATATTGCCGTCAGTCAGCATAAGCGGTGTAAGTTTATGCTCTATCTTTGTTCTATATCTACGGTGGCAATAGCTGTAGGGTCCTGAACGTGATACAGTTCTGCTAGATAAAATGCTGTATGCAATCGCCAGTGACGGTTGATGAATCACTGGTAGCACTACAATAACTAGTTCTACTGTTACTCGATAGATCAAGGCTTTGTTGCAAACCATTATCCCCCAACCCCAAAGAGCGCTTCAGCAAACTGAATCCTTGCCTCCTCTGGACTCGTAATATACTCCTTACGACGATCCCAATCCAGCGCAAATACAATAATAAAGAAAAGACATGATATAATTGTCCCGTCCGCCCAAGCCCTTCGATTGAGTATTTTATATCGAGGATTAGTTGTTCTCGCTGCTCTTTCGCGACTACGCCGCGTGCTTCTAGAGCAATTTCCACAACAATTCACTATCATCATAAAGATAGGAGGATATATCCACATGAGGATAGCTATCCACTCGAATCCCGGGTCTTGTGCAGTGAAAGATAAGACTGTTGCGACGAAGGCCAAGATTCCGATGCTACCCAGAACAAGAGTACCTAGGATACGGTTGCTGCTCGAGTCTGGCGATATAGCTGGTCCGACTTTCTGGGAGGTTGAGATTTCTGCTTGGGACCTTTTACCACCTTGTGGTTCAGTGGATATCCTTTCTCCAGTACCGGTATCATGTCGGGAGTTAGGTTGCTGGGCTTTCTGCAGGCGGCGCCCGAGTCTAGCCGTTTTAAAGGCATTCGCAAAGTTGGTAAAGTCAATGGGTAATTGAACAAGAGACAGTGTAAGTCTAAGGGCCAAAGTGTGGCGTTGAGGATGTCGAATAAGATTGACAGAGGAGAAGATGATCCCAATCAGTGTCCGTAGCCCGAGTATCATGGACGTGTAGGCAACAAGAACACCCCATCTAGTGACGGGTTTGTCGACGTAAGCCCAGCCCCGCCAGTAAAAGGTCAAGTATTTAAAAGGTAAAGGACCAAAGGCTAATGTGATGTCGAGGATACAGATGGTTGTGGGCAGCCAGGATGGAATTTGGGTTGCCATGATGAAAAGTGATATAAGGGGAAATGAATCTTCTCAGGCAGTTAGCATTAGCTACCGCTTTAAAGTAAGGTTCTTTCTTTTGTATATTGGGCTCTGCTTACAAGGGCCTTTCCCAGGTTGCCCAAGTGGCGGAGGCGCAGTGTAATGGATGTCTCATGTGGGAGTAATGAGAGCAGGTGGTTGGTCGCCTCACTTTCAAAGGGCTGCATGCACGGGTTGAAAATAGGCTGAGCAATTTTTTCTTTCTTTTTGAAAATTCCAGGCTCTGTCCAACATACAAAATTGGCCTAGGTTTAGTCGCGTCGCTGAAAATGGAGATGCTCGCTGCTATTATTGGCGTCGCCGACCTAAAGCTAGCAGCAAAGATGAGCTACAGCACGCTCTTTTAGATGTGATTAAGGTTAATTAATAGCCTTGCCGAATGCATCACGAGGCGCCTCAGGACCAGCGAGACTAACCAATGAGGCTATCGCCATCACTTCAGCTATCGATTAGTTAGCTCGCCGGGTCTTGACAAAATCCGGCCCGCGGGCTTAAGACAGTCTCCATCTCACCCGCGTATGACCTCATCAACTAACATTCCAACCTCCCTTGACTTCAATCGTCAACAATACTCTCCATGTCTTCGACCATGACTACCCTCAATACTGTGGTTCCCGCTCTTCCAGTCCTCTTGGGCTTAACGGGCATTAGCGTGGGCATCTATAGCTTCGTTTCGCCCACCAGCGCCATCCGCATGTTTGGGCTGCACGCCCCTTCACCAACCGACAAGAATCTTCTTTCACCACACGCTGAAGCCTTCCAAAGATCAGTTATATACACCTATGGAATCCGCAACATCGGCGGAGGCCTTGCCAACCTTGGCATCTTTGCGTTCTGGAAGCTGTCTCCCCTGTGTCAGACCAACCCGGCCGCATCCGATGCTGTGAGACAATGTCTGGGAATTTGCCTCATTTTGGGCCCCACTGTTGGATTGGGTGATGCTTGGATTCTTCGAAAATTCGCCAAGAATGAAGGGGTTCAAGGAGAGGCCAAGACTGAGGCTGCCAAGGCCAGTGTCAACCACGCTATCACGGCTGCTGTAATCTTGGCGACAGGCGTCTTCCTAGTTCTGTAATGGTTTTGAACCGATGAAGATGGAAGTTATTGGACCATGAAATTGTATTTTAATACCAACTCACCTCCATATAACCCGGCCAGGTAGGGTACCGCCCGCTCAAAAAGTTTGATCGCTTGATGCATCTCTTCAGCACCTTGTCAGGAAATTGTAATTCATAAACACTTGTTCAATCATCCTCTTAGTGGAATTATTTTAAATGAAAGCAAAGAGATTGTAATTGCTGCATCTCTACATATTATGATATTAGACACATCTGCACTCTGCTAGAGGGCTGGCATTCAAGCCTTCTACTGCTTCCTGTGCAGGCCACCGGTATCACCCGTATCATGGATAGCATTCGGAACAGCCCTCTCAATACTCTCAGGCAGCTTCTCCTGCAGTTTCTGAGGGACGATAGACGCCTCACCACCTCCCTTAGCATGCGACTTGTTGGTAGACTGGCCAGGCTCGGAACCAGTAGGATGGATCTTGCAAGTATCAGTGCGTTGTACTTCGTATTTTTTGAGAGCAACTTACAGCTTCGGGAAGCTTCTCCTCAAGGCTCTGGGGCGCCTTTCGCTGCACAGCTTTGGGAACCTTGGATTCGCCTGTGGCGTGGGACATGCCCTGGCCGCGCTCATTCTCCATTGGCATCATTCCAGACATGGTGGGTGATCTTGTGTAGTATGTGTAAGACTTTAAATGCTCGAGAATGGAATTTGATAGTGTAGTTGGTTGATGATAGTGCGAAACTCAGTGCCGTGGATGGTGGGTTTTAATCTTTTCCTACTCATAGGCTTCTACTAGACTGGGGAGGATTGGTGGAATAGTAGACGTCATGACTTCATCGTGATCTAAGAAGCCGCGCCGTTGCTGTAGTGCAATACTGCGCACGTAAGCCTGGAGGCATTCCTCAGCATTCTTGTCTCGCATCGCTGGTCCTGGGAAGATCGAGAAGCCCAAGTAAGCATAATGGCATTAATAGTGTCCGTTCGAAGCCGTTTTGGTCACCATTCAACGGCTTATTTCGACCCGATCGACGGATAGGCGTCATCACTGGGAAAGCTATTAGTCGATGACGTCTTCTGTTCTAGAGCATTACGGGCGCATTGTCACCTTGCGAATAGTGTATGAATCATTGGCTTGATAAGTTAGTTGCTGTAGAAATGTTACCTTGTTTCATTTTCTCGTGACAGTCGTGATAGACCCTAATCTCCAAACCCCGAGTCCGTGGTTATTACGGTTGGCAGGTCCGCTATCAAGCCAAGGTCAATGACGATGTGGCTTATTTCCACTATCTACACTAAGATTTTCTGGAAACGGGGTTGTTGACGGGAATACGATCTCGATTTGTGCATAGTACTTTGATTAGTATATCTTTGGAGGCTGAGCTTTGCGAATGCGAATGCGAAGTGCGAGCACTCGGCCACACAACGACGCTTAATTCGCGTCAGCAAAGTCACCACTCCGATACACATTTGTGAACCAGCCATGCACGACCTAGGTTGTCTCGGTACCTATTCAACGGTATAGTTCCCGTTTGCCGTTGCATAGAGGGCTATCATGTACTACAGTAGTATTTCTTATGCACTACACCAACAACCTCCAGCAGTGAGTCCATCCTCAGACAGCCGGACGATGATTGTATCGGGTGTCAGACTCTTGGAATAATCACGACCATAACCTATGCATTTCGTCTCTCCGTTTATCGAGATTCTCTCTCCAGCCTTACGGACGAAGCTGAAGTTTTCAGGAAAACCTGACGTGTTAAAAATGCGTTTCGTGGCAGGTGTTGATGCCCAAAATCTTGGTCCCACGCTGCTTTCTCCTTCACGCATGCTTACTTACAGGACCGTGCAGATGAAGGCCTCAGAGTGGCGTTGGCATCCTCTAATCAACATCCAGTTGCGGGTTCTTCCCATATCCAATCATCACCTCCCCCCGTTGCCCTTCTCGCCTCACTTTCAAGTAACTCCTCACTTTAGATCAGTAGGTCTATTCGGGCTGCAACTACAAAAGCACACCATTCAGTCTTCAGTGAGGCACACTCATTGATCCCACTTCCCTACACTCGTCATAACACACAACTACCCATATCCTCCACCAACCCCTACCAAATATCTTTCCGCAAAGATGTATTTTAACGAAGATGACAAAGAGAATGTGTAAGTTCCATTCCCTAGGATTAGCTGTGACCCCGACTGACGGCTTTCTTTGGCTTTCTTAGGCCACCAAATGCCAATTAGTGGATGGCTGAGGTATTCTTACCTCCCGTCCTTGGCGGGTTGGCTGGTGTTGTCTGAGAAACATCACAATTCGCGGATAGGGGGCTAAGTCAATCACAATGGGTCAAGAGACGAGGTGGAGAGACAGACAAGTATTTCATATGGGTAGCCACAGTAGTCAAGAATATACCAGTTGTTTGTCTTCATTCGCTCTCTCCGCCTGTTGCGTGCGTTCAAGTGGTATGCCCAAAGTACCCAGTATCTTGCAACTGACCTAACCACTTACCCTCTCATTCATTAACTTTGTTGTTGCTCAGCGATATCTAATCTCTCTAATGCAGCTGATTCCCCGATGCTTCATGGTTCAAATGTGGATTCAGCGGAAGTTCATGCACTGGAGTTACCGTGCTTCCCGGCAACTCAGGCTGCTGCCACCCAGTCAAGGGTAATTCGTGTACAGGGGGTGATGCGTATGCAGGCATTCCGGACTGTGGTTGATGTTGAGGAGGTAGCTCATGAACTAGAGATAAAGCTGCAGTTACCCCCATTTGACTAGTCTCCTTCTCGAGTACTTCATAAGCCGTCAACCCGGCTTGAGGATAAGTCCCAATGGGTTGAGTCTGAGGGTGAAAGTGGGGAGGATTCGAACCCCTTGGGAGCTCGTTGATGCCGTTTATGAGGACGGGCGCTGTAGGTGGTGCAGTTGGCGGGTTCTTCCTTCGGCGGAGACGATAGAGAAAAGCTCCTATTATGGCCGCGGCAGCAGGGAGTCCCACGCCTAGGCCAGCACCGAGGCCAGCTTTCGAACTATGATGTGTCGTATGCTGATTGCTAGAGGAGCCACCAATACTTCCTGAACTGTTCTCCGAAGAACTACCACCGCTTCCGGCGTTGGTATCGGAGGATGTACCGCTCGATTCTGTCGGAAGAGAATTTCCGTCCGTGCTCGTCGCTTTTCCCGTCGCTGTTATTCATTCCGTCAGTCACCGTTCACTTAAAAAGCCATCGGCGCATTCTTTCAGCTGTACCTGATGATGAACTATTTGTAGAACATCCCAATCCCGGCGACATCGTAGCCCCCATACTCTTACACAGAGTTCTCGCATAAGACTCGGCGCTTTCACGGTCGCTATCAGAGCAGCTCTTGTGTAGACAACAGATCATGGAATCGAGGAATGCATCATCCTGACAGAGACAAACTATGTCTAAGTCGCCGCATGTTGTGTTCGCTGATGGAGAGTCGCCTTCGAAAGTGGAGAAACAAGACGTCTGTGGCACCGCAGAATGTTAGCCAATGTCGTGAACAGTTGACCTGGTTTAGGAAGCTTACCGCGCATGATGGAAGTACTGGGAGTGATGCCTGAGCCTTCACAATGACTACCCAGGTACACGCTGCCAATAGAAGCAGTGTTTTCTTTGCGAGTATCATGTTGAGTGAAACCCAAGATGCCAAGAATCCAGGGGTCCTTGATGTTCTCCAGCCGAATCTTTAAACAAACAGGCAGTCTACCCATTTCTGCAAGGAAAACGCCCAATCCGGAACTAGTGAAACGAGCTGAACACACGGCATCGATAACCCGGGGTTCCATCCTGCAGGTTCTGTGATGGGGGTTGAGATCTGCCTCGCTCTGATAGGCTTAGGGGTGGAATTCCTCGGATATGGGTGCCGGGTTGAGCCCAATCGTGGTCTCTAGCGCCAGCCAGATCAGCCTCATTTAACAGCCTCAGGGACATCGAGAACAGCCATCGATGCCGCTTTTCCGGGAACTAGCTGTAGCTGAGTTTAGTTGCATTTTTACGGCCGAGAGGGCGGAATCAGGGCCGTCACTTGATCGGGGTCTTTAGATATCTTGAGACTACCTGTACGCTGTTATTATTACTACTTATTATTTCAGTATTATTCATAGGCATTAATAGGCAATATTGTAGTATGATTTCCTGTTAGTTAAGGACATTATTTATTATTACACATCTAAATAATAAAATACCTAAATTCATAAAACTGAGTGAGTCTCGATACCGACTGTTGGGGTTGAAAAGGAGGATTCTCAGGGCACTATGTGGTCCGAGCGCCTGCACAGTCTAGGGTAGGAGAGAGGGCGCGGAAGGAAACAGCCGAGTCTTGCGAGGCACGCGTCGACATCACCTGTTGTTTCATTGTCAGCATAAGGTAGCTATCGAGTTGCTCATGGTTCAACCTTTCGCAGCTTTTTCATCATGGAAGTCGCTCTCACGTTCGGAAGTCTGGGCGATATCATTGCCATCTGTCAGGTTGCCGTACAGCTTGGACGTGCTATCGGTATCGGAAGCGGGGTCGTTGGCGAGAGTGCTAAGGAATATCAGGATTTCTGTGAGGACCTGGATGCTTTTGTCCGCATCCTGATGCAGGTCAGTTCAGATGTGTCTTTGAGCTTAGCCTGATAGTGAGATTTTGCAGGTTGTTGCGACGTACCAACAACATGAATTTTCACCCTATCTAGACGGTCTCGACAATGCCACCAAGTCCGTTATCGACCAGTGCGGATCTCTCATTCAGGATACCCTGGCGCATATCCAACCAAAATATCATGATAGTCTTAGCTCTGGGGGCTCTGGAAAGAAGATTAATGATATATATCGGAAGATCGAGTGGTCGATGAGAGAGAAAGACCGGCTGCGAGATGTTCGGGAAAAGTTGCAACATGGCGTCCAGAGGCTTTCGCTTCTGGCCACCCTCGCTGCAAGGTCAGTTTCATCCGGGGAACGATACTCAAGTGATTAGTGATTGTACTGTGCTGCTAATTTGTGGGCCCCTACTAGGAAATCCGCCCGAGTTGACAATGCCACCCTATGTGCCCGCATCGAAGAGATTCGCCAGCTTATGTCCGACAGCTGTCAAGGTCATGAGGAGATGCTTGATTTCCTACAGGTCCAGAACGCAGCGAGTGAGAATCAAGCCAAAAAGCTCGAGGACATGAGTCAACAGCTTGTGGTACAGGAGAAAAGCAACCGGGATATTCTAGGGTTGGCCAAGGACACCTTCTCCGGCATCCTTGAAGTAAAAACACTCCTTGTTCAGATCTCTCAAACAGTTATCAATCTCCAGGTCATGGCGTCCCACTCAACATTCCTTCGTCCATTGGATCCGACTAAGGAGCTTCCCGTCATTCTGGAGGATGCACTCGGAAACGAACTTCCAATCCCAGCTCAATGGCTGGATTCGTTAGAATGGGAGGTAAGCATGCGCTCTTGTTTCCGTGTCCTGTGAAGCTCTATAAATAACCTACCCTAGGTGTTTTATGGCTTGCTTACGGGCCACTTTAAAGGCCGTAACGGCTATGCTATGGTGCTAAAGCGAGAATACGCCCTCGAAGAAAGCTCGTCAGGACGAGATCTCGATAGGAATCGACCTCTCCATTTCTGCCTTCGAAAAGGGATGAAGATTAACATGAGCATGATATTCGACGCGGGTGCCGTGGTCTCTGGCGCTTGCCCGCGATGCAATATGGTGACGAATGTGCCGGAAGATGTTACTGTGCAATGGTAAGCAAGCTACAATGGCACTGGGTATGCGAGTGAGACTTAACTCGTCTAGCACGAGATCTGGCTGCGGGATGTGGTTTCGCACGCAGAAGATTGTTATCGAGGCTTTAGAAGCCCCCCATCTCTCACAGGGCACTGATCCCGGATCTACCACTGGTAAGAGATCAGCCATAGTGACAAGCCTTCCCGCCGAGCCTGCCGATTTCCAAAGAGTGCGACTTGTTCGACAAGAAAGATCAGGACTGCAAATCGACATGAGCGAGCATGAAGGGTCGGAAGAGTCGGGTATGCATAACTAATCACCTTGTTGAGATAATGCTGATTAGACTCTAGTCCTGGAGGATGTGTCCGTTGAAAAGTCTGGGGAGGTTGAGTGGATAGAGGCCAACACACCTGGAAGCAGCGGGCAAACTATTGGCGAAACATACAGCCTCGACATGGAGGAACGCAAGGAGACAGGCAAGAATAAACGAAGGCATGGGCCTGCTAGAGCCTTCCAGTTTGGTAATACGGTATGTTAATCGCTCAATAGCTTTTGTATGCCGTAGGAAACTGACTTGTGAGCAGACCAACATCGAGGACTTGCACGGTGAAGTCGACAACGTTGAGTTTACCAAAAGCTCAGTTTCGGGCAGCGAAGGGGAGCCTGAAAATATTCCCTCTGGATGATCTATTATAATAGGAGGCTTCTCGGTTTGGAGACTGATGACACTCTTATAGTCGACTTGACCGATGGGAATGCCAATCTGCGGAGCCGAGAGGAGTGGTGAGAGAAGTAGAGGGTTCAACCACTGCTTAGGATCTGTCATGTACAGGAAACCTGCACCTTCTTCGTGGTTGAGGAACTCTTCGCGGTAAGAGGGCAGGCCGCTGGCGCTGGACTCGAGTATCATGATGGACTCGGAGCATGTCTTTTTAGAAAGGCGGAGGATATTCTTTTTGGCAAAAGTTGCGAATTCCTTCTTGTGCTTGATCACCTCGTCATAAGCGGATTGGTTGACAGTGCCATGGTTGATATAGCCATTACGTGTCTCGGGGTCGAAGGGTGGGAATCCAGCGTTTGGATAGGTCGCGTTCCAGCGGGCAACAAGATCCTTGCCAAGATCCCGCCACGAGTCCCATATAAGTGAGGTGGAAAAGAGGGACTCGGTCATGGCGACTGTGTTGATGTAGGGGTTGTCTGACTTTTGCAGGATAGCAGTCACGTTGATCTTTTCAGTCTTCATACCAAGGTCATTTTCGAGAGTTGAAATGAACGAATCAAAAACCTCTTGTGCCTTGGCGTTCTTCAATGGGAGGTAGTCGACTGGGTATAGTAGTTTCTTGGGAAATGCTTTGGGGACCTTCGCGATGGGAACGCTGCTGTCGGCGTACCTGCATGCTGGTCAGTCCTGTGATCCTATATGCGGTTGGGTGTACTCACCACTTCTGGCTGATTTGAGAAAATAAAACAGGATCCCTGGCAAAGATACCTGCCGTATCAAAGAGATGGGACAGTGGGAGTGCCCCAGTCAAGTCCATGGCGTTGTGTGTAGGCCGAATTCCATAAGAACCTCCAAGAGCTGCAGGCATTCGAACACTGCCGCCTGTGTCACTCCCCATGGCAAAATCAATCCAGTCGTAGCCAGCAATAGCAGCACCACTACCCGAAGAGGAAAAGGCAACCTCAAGCCATCCGTCACCCCGTGGGTTCCAGGGGTACTTGAAATCGTTCCACTTCCATGGTTCAGTGCCCCAGGCGAACTGCGAGAGCTTGGTTTTACCCTAGCTGAAGTCAGGATGGCAGCACAGGAAACAGTAGCTTTAGACGATGTACTCACAACGGGGGTAGCTCCTAGCTCCAAGAGCTTGGTGACGGCGACTGCGGACTCGTTCTTTTCGGGGTACATCGAAGATGCCGTTGGACCCAGAGACTGGAATGATGCCTTGAGTGAAGGCCTGATACTTGTCCTCGAAGAGACGGTACACCTCGTGAGTGGTTATATGAGAACCATTATTGCTGACGATGTATGGCCCAGCCTGGAGACCATCTAGGGAGACGTCGGGGACGATGGTCAAGTTGTTGCTCAAGTATGCATGAGTCTGCAGACCGTTTGAGAGAAGAAGATGTTCGACCTTGTGGGAGAGGAGCCAGTCGTATCCATCCAAAGTGAGAATGGCGTCTGAAAGTGCCTTGAGCGCCACCGTCTCGAGGAAAGCAGGAGTCCAGACATCGTCTTCGACATACTTATCGAGGAGCTTTGAGAGGACCTTGGCGGTGATGTTGGTTTCTTCCGTGATGAACGAGGTCAAGGTTCTAGAGGAACCTCTGACGAAAGAAGAGCAGTCCCACGTAGTGACAGCATCGTCAGAGACATAATAGCTGAGATTGCCGAAATGGAGCACCGGGGACGATTCTCCGACATTAGCACGGACCTCTTCAGTGGCTGCTATGCATAAGCAGCTAAAGGTTGACAGAAGCACCAAGGGGACGGACAACATTGTGAGGTTGATGTGAAGCTGCTGATCGGTGTGAGGAATACTCAAAGGAGGGGGGGACGGCTGCGACCTAAATAGTGGCCCCAGATCAACCTTGCTTGTCTCGCTTTCACTTAAGATCACAGGTATGGAAAAAGATAACCGAACTACCCAGCTATCCAGGTTAGGATATCTGGACCTGCTCGTCAGTAAGTCACCTGTTATCTCCAGTAGACGATTCATTTGTATTGTCACGATGATAAGAAACATGTTTATTGCCGTTATGTAATTCCTCTTCCACTAACGATGACACTGTAAACTTGAACCCTTATCTCTCCCAATCTTTAGACAGTAGCTCTGAATGAGGTTACTGAAGGATCGTGGCCAGACTCGGAAACGTCACTGTTATCTGGGGCTAAGCTTCGGGTATGAGCGACTTGGGATAGATTATAACTAACCTAGTCCTACTCCCTTCCTTACTCCCTTATCCTATGGGCTGGGCTGCACTCATCTCTCCCGCAATGCGGCCATCAAGAAGGCCGCACATGCCGCACACATTGATTGGATCGACCTTTATCTCCCCAGAATCCGGTATAGTGGGTGTTGAGGATCCTGTCAGGGGCATTCCTGCTAATTTGTTTGCTGCACTGGAGATTCTACTATTTGACTCTGTGACCTTTGCCATTGTCAGAGAGATTGGTTTAAACCATGCTTCGGTGGGCTAAGGGCCTTGGTGACATGAGTATATAACGCTTTGGAGTATAAGATGGCTCGCTCATCATGAAATCAATTTTATCTTCTTTAATTCACCAGTATGCTACCCCCGAAATATCTGGTGCCATCCCATCCTACAGCGCGCCTGCCTTGGACAGCTCGTACACATCCTAAATCGCGAAAGTTTAGCAAGATAACTGCATCTCAAGTCCAAATTGACTTACCATGAAGACTTCATAAAATGCCAGTCTCAGCTTAGAATCCTCACCCTTCTCGAGGATGGCCCTGACGGCGTAATCTCCCTCCGAGATTTGCGAGTTCAAATGGCCGATGGTGACACGGCCGTAGAGCATGACCTCGTTCGAGTCGGGGCTCAAAGAAAACATCTTGTGTGGAATGTGCTTGCAGGATTTCATGTAGTCAAAGGCATGTTGACGCCAAGCTCTTATCTCTTATTGTCCACCTCATTAGTAAATAGGGGGGTATCTGGGAAAGCAGGCCTACCAGTGGCGCCACGAGTCGGTTCGGCGCCGCCACGGATAAAGACAGCGTCAGGCGTGTACTGGTCGACGTAATTCTCCTGCTCGGCGGGATTATCGGTAATGATGTAAAACTCCTCGAAGAACCGGATGATGTCACTGCTTAGAGCGGGGGATGCGGCTTGGATGGTATACTCGGGGTTGGACATGGTTGTAGGTGTTCAGCGATGATTCAGGATGAAATGACTGACCAATGCGATTATATCTACCCAAGACTGATACCAGGTCTTTATACCATGACCATCGTTCACCGCAGCATCGACCAAGTTACGATGTCAACAACACGAAGCCCTCATCTCGGAGACTTATTTGACTCGGAAACCACATTTCGGATTCCAAATCCAGCCGAGAACCCGATGACGCCATATCCGGCCTTGATAAAAGCTTATCTAACTTGACTGGGTGTTCGAAATCATTGAGTGCGCCTTCGTCGATGCTTGCTAGCGTAGGGCGTGTTTCGTTGCCGAATATCGGGCCGCCATTGCATTTATAATCCGGCTTGAATCGTACGGTTTCACCGTGGGGCTGATGATGGAAAACTTTTGCAATGAGATTTATTTAACATGTGAAATTTCTAAAATGCTTCAAAATACCATCTTGTATCTTGCATCAGCGTCATGGCTAGTATTACGCATATCGTCCTCTTCCAGTTCTTTGAGCACGTCAGTAGTGAGACCATCGACGATGTATGACCATGAGCACCCAATCCCAGTCCCATGTCTAATTAGCCATCCAGGTCGTGGCTCGAATGTTTCAGCTGAAAGACAAGTGCCTTGACCCTGTCACGGGAAAGCCTTATATATTGTCCTCAAGGGGCGGCCGTGATAATTCAGTCGAGGGAAGAAATGTGAGTGGCCAGAGTCTAAATACCAAATACTTCCTGCTAAATAACAATGAATAGAATGGTATCACCCACGCTTTCGTCGTCGAGTTTGCAAACAAGGAGGATCGCGATTACTATACATTCAAGGAGCCAGCCCACCTCGCCTTCATTGCAAGCTTGGATGGAATCGCAGCCCAAGTCACGGTAGTAGACTTCTCAGACAACCAATTTTAGGATGCCAAAAAAGGGGCACAACGGACCAGATAGCCGACTTCACATGCCACACACCTCCATCTCAAACAAAAAGTACTTGGAATTAAACATCAACAACCTGTGCGACTTTTGCGCTTCTATAGATGGCGTCGATGATTCGCAATACTTCCCTGGCTTCGGTTGGCGGTGCTGGAACCGCATCTTCACTCCCAGAACGGATCGCCTCTACAAAGCCTTCATAGAGAGCACCATATGTCTTGGGTGCCTCGACAAGATAGTCTCGCTCCTGGAATTCTCCGTTCTTATCCACACAAATCAGCTGCCCTTTGTTCGCAGGGTCCTCTTCTCCAAACCCGGCAGCATTAGGAGCCAAGCCCGCCTGAAGCTGCGCCTCCTGTGAATCCCTCCCATTTTTAGTGAAAGATGCTTTTGTTCCATGAATCTAGAATTGTTGCTGTGTTGATTCAACACTTATATCGTTGACCTGAATGTTCACGATAAGTCCGTTGGCATAGTTCAGCTGCGCATGCACGCTATCCGGTTGCTCGGGATCTAGGCCTCCATTTCGTTGGCTCAAGAGCACGCCGTACACTGAAGAAGGTATACCAAATAGTGTGTAAGCCTGGTCGATCAAATGCGCCCCAAGGTCAAATAGGGCACCACCACCCTGAGTTGTACCCAGCTGGCCTCTCCAAGTGTCGAAATGGTCAGGTCGATAATAGTCGAAATGCGTGTCAACTTCGTAAATACGGCCAAAGACACCATCTTTGACCAGCCTCTTGACAGTGAGAAAGTCACTGTCCCATCGTCTGTTCTGGTAAACACAGATCAAGCGGCTCTTTTCGCGGGCGATACGGATCAACTGATCGGCCTCCTCCACCGTTGGCACAAATGGCTTTTCGACGAGAATGTGCTTCCCAGCCTGTAAACAGAGCTTTGATAGATGGAAGTGCGAGTCTGGTGGGGTTGTAATGACAACAAGGTCAACCGCTGGATCTTGGAGTATAGGGTCGAGGGTCGTGTGATGCGTGACGGAGGGATGGTCATCAGGAGCTGACGATTCCTTGGTTGGTTTGCGTTGTACTATGGTGTGCAACTCGAGGAGAGGAGAGGCTTGAATGAATGGTATATGGAAGACTTTGGCAGCCAGACTATCATTTCGTCAGAGCCGTGATCAAGCAGTATGCTCATCTCCAGAGCTTGCGGGAGCTTACCCATATCCAACGACGGCGACTCGCAATGGACTGTCTTGAGTTTTCGTCATTGCTTAAAGTGACTCAGTTGCTCCATGGACAGAACAAGGGTCATGAGGGAGGGAGCGTTCATATACGGTTGGCCGTGCTGTTCGTGTTGGGGGTACCATGAGCTCGGCGAGATATTACCATTTCTAGTGAAGCTGCCAAGACCTTGATGGGCATCATGTCTGCGGGGTTTCTGGGAGTGCCTTGATGGGAAAACTTTCGGCGATTTAATGCCATGTTTACACAATGCAGTGGGTTCTTGACTATGTCTAGCGGAACCGTGTTCCGCGTCTGTGGGTATGCCATCAAGGCCATATGCTCGGACCTGGGATTCCTCGGCATGGACAGGCGTTTAATTGGCTATGGTGGATGATGGACTTGGATTCGAGTGGCCGTAGTTATCATGTTGGGTACTCATAAGCTGATGTCAACTCACGCCAACTTGCAAGTGTCTCTATCCGTAATTTGGCACAGGAATGCACCTTGAAAAACATGGTTTGAAAAAATATAGTCAATACGGACCTTGATAGAATCAATTGTAATACTTAGGAGTTAATGTGTGGGTCCTAAATGTCTTCTTGCATCTACAGCTGAGCCTTGTTCACCCGTTGACCCTGCTCATCAAACCAGATCTTTTCCCCCGTAACCATAGACTCCTGCAAAGCAACACCAATCTTGACCACCTCAACCGCAGATTCAAGTTCAATCCAAGAAGGCTTGTCATCCAGAACAATCTCAGCAAATCTGTTAGCCTGCGTCACAAACGCATCTTGAAACCTCTCCCAGTAATTCTGGGGCATCTCTTGCAAGACACCGCCAGCCTGGTAGACATGAACGTGGTTCACCCTTGGCATCATGTTGACTACCAGCTTTCCCTTGGTTCCTATAATCTCTGTGGAATCTTCTGCACCGGCGGTCATTGTGCGGGATGCGAAGAGCGAGACCATTCGATCGTCGTGAAACTCCATCATGCCAATTGCATTATCGCTGTCATTGTACTGCCGCAAGTCTGGGTGGCATGCTGCAGTACCAACTGCATGCACAGATTTGATCTTTGCTTCTTTTCCAAAGAACCAGAGGGCTAGATCGATGTCGTGGATGCAAGAGTCCACAAAAACACCTCCGGAGACGGCGGCGTACGAGACGAACTGTCCAGTTGGGTCTAGGATGTCACAGCTCTGGCATCGCATAACGGTTGGTCTTCCTATGAGGCCTTGTTCGACTTTTTCGTAGGCAGCGCGATATGAAGCATCGGAACGTCGTGAGAAACCACAGATAACCTTTAAATCGGGTCGTGTTGCCGCAGTTTCTAGCACAGATTGGGACTTCAAATTGATTAGCTAGACTGACTTCTTCGAAGTTAATGGGACGTGAAGTGTAAACTCACAACTTCAACGGTAGTAGACAATGGCTTTTCGCAGAGCACATGTTTGCCGGCTGTGATGGCCATGTCGGACTGTTCAGCATGCATGTGCACTCGTCGCCGAAGCGATACACACTGCCTCAAGACCACCATGGGCAAGCATATCGGCAAAGTCTTCATAAACTGCGACTCCATGTGGTGCCAGTTCCTCGCTTGCCCATTGTCTCTCAGCTGGGTCAGGACTGGAAACAGCGGCAAGGTCTGCTCGATGAACTTGTTGCAGCCAGATGAGGGCATATCGCTTGCCCATGCGGCCGAGGCCGGCTACACCAACTTGAAGTCTTCGGACTGGCATCTCTGAGGGTATTCGATGAGTGAATTGAGTTGATGACAAGGGATATTCAAAGCGAGGATGTTGGGACAAGCTGCCTATTACATCCCCAGACCATCATGACCAGCTTGATGCATGAGCAACCTCCCCCACGTCTCTACCTTTTTTCGGTTCCCGGGATCATGCATATTCGAAATACTTTAGCCTGGTCATGATTATCCCGAGTCATGATATGAACCAATCCAGGAATCATTATCTCGGCTCCGTTCGTGCGCGCCCCACTACCGGTGGTCGGATGAGATCACGCCCTATTCACGCCCTACCATCAGGGATAACTTGGCGAGTAGCAAAGGATTCCCAACCCTGCCCATTTCGGTGAGCTGTTACTCTTTTCGATTACTAGATTATTCCGCCGAATGTTTACGCTTCTTGGACCTCGCGTTTCTTCCCGGACCAGGATGGACAGCCCATGATCCTTTCTCCGCGTTTCTTGTCGGCGATCCACCCCCGCAACTGTTGATGCATCACACGAGGAGAACCTGGGGACTTTGTCCTGGGGTAGTCGGGGAAGGTATAACGTGGAGTAAACGCGTGATGGTTGGGTGTCGTCACTTTCAACAACCTGACTTGGGCTGGACAAAGCGTCTGTCGTCTAGGAGTATAAAGTCAGAGGAGAGGACCACGATCGTCCTATTACATCTTGCTTCTCAAGCAGCATCTTGTTCACTTCTGCGATATCCTTAAGTTATATCCCCACCTATACATCTGAACAAATTGGCAGAGATTTAGCTTTGCTCCAATGGAACCCAAAAAGGAGTCCAAGTCGGACGCCCACCCCAGCGTCGGTGTCGACTTCTCTGCAGTTGACGCTGTCCATGAGGAAATCACTTTCCCTCAAGAAGATGGTTATGTTGCCTACGGTCCATCTGGTAAGGCCTCCTCGTCATTACTTACCACTTCCCTCTGAAGTATTGCAACTAACGTCCTGCAGGTATTAGGGGAGTGCTTGCATCACGGTTCGTCGCCTACTGCGCCGCCTTTGCAGCCCTAGGAGGCTTCCTCTTCGGCTACGACCAAGGCGTTGTGTCAGTGACGTTGGTGATGGACGAGTTCCTGAACCGCTTCCCAGAGGTATCCGACGAAGCGAGTGGCTCAGGCTTCAAAAAGGGACTCATGACTGCCATGATTCCTCTTGGTGCTTTTATCGGTGTCTTTATCGGTGCCTTGAATCAAGGCTGGGTTGCTGATTGGATCTCGAGGAAACGCTCTCTGATGGTGGCAGTTGTGATTTTTACTATTGGTTCATCGATCCAGACGGCTGCTGTTAATTATGATATGTTGACTGCAGGACGGTTCTTTGGTGGCGTTGGTATCGGCATGTAAGTGATTTCGTCTAATCATCCAAGTTCAAGAGCGCTGACGGATCAAGGTTATCTATGGTGGTTCCTATCTATATCTCAGAGATCTCACCCCCTGAGATTCGAGGATCCCTTCTGGTCTTTGAAGAACTCTCAATCGTCGTCGGCATAGTCGTCTCTTTCTGGATCACTTTTGGAACCAAGGATATCCAAGGTCACTGGTCATGGCAGCTACCCTTCCTCCTTCAAATCTTCCCCGGAGTTTTGCTCGGAATCGGTGCCTTCTTCCTACCATTTTCACCTCGCTGACTTGCCTCCAAAGGTCGACACGAAGAAGCCCTCACGACTCTCGCTAGACTCCGCGCATTGCCCACCGACGATGTCCGCGTCCGTGCTGAGTGGACCGATATTGTTGCAGAGGCGCGGTTTCAGGAGGTTGTTTTGAAAGAACGGCACCCTAAACTCGTGGAAAGCAGCAGCATCATGTCCAAGGTTCAACTGGAAATTGTGTCATGGACTGATTGCTTCAAGACTGGTTGCTGGCGTCGAACCCATGTGGGTATTGGGATCATGTTCTTCCAACAATTCGTCGGAATCAATGCCCTCAGTTCGTGCCCACGTTTCCATAAGAATGTTGAAGGATGCTAATTAGTGATAGTCTACTACTCACCAACCCTGTTTGCTACTATGGGTCTCAACTTTAACATGCAACTCATCATGTCCGGAGTCGTCAACTGCGTCCAACTAGTCGGCGTTATTAGCAGTCTCTGGACCTTGGATCGATTCGGCAGGAGAAAGATCCTTCTGACTGGCAGCATTTGCATGTTCATTCCCCATCTGATCATCTCGATCTTCGTCGGCAAGTATTCGCACGACTGGCCCAGCTACATCCCTGAGGGCTGGACTTATGTGGCTTTTCTCCTCGCGTACATGTTGGCCTTTGGATGCAGTTGGGGTCCAGTACCTTGGGCTATGCCGTCCGAAGTCTTTCCTTCATCCCTCAGAGCCAAGGGTGTTGCTCTCGCGACGTCACTTAGTGAGTACCAACTTCTCTAATCCCTCTGCTTCCCAGAACCAGTTCTAACCGGAAAAAAAGGTTGGCTATGGAACTTCATCATCGGCCTCATCACTCCTCCCCTCATTCAAGAGACTGGCTTCGGTGCCTATGTCTTTTTCGCCGTCTTCTGCCTGTTATCATTTGTATGGACCTACTTCTGCGTTCCCGAGACTAACGGCAAGACTCTCGAAGAGATGGATGAGGTCTTCCACGACCGCACTGGTACGGCTGATGTTGAGAGGAAGGCTAGAATTCTTGACGACTTTCTTCGTGAGCAGCGGGGAGAAGGGTTCAAGTCTGGTTGAGACTGTTCTTGTGGGCATTCACCGAACTGGTAGTTTCATTCACATCCTATTGCCAGTCTCTATTCTATGCTTTGTATGGACTTGATGGCACTTCTCAAAGGTCTAAAGCTGTAGTGTCTGGCTGAGAATAGGATGGCAGGTCGCAAAGCTCCTGTTAAGGTACAACTGCATAGCTATGGACATATCTTCCAATAGCACCAATCCAAGGATGACATTATGAATACGAAGACTTGATATGCGCAGAAACAGAAATGAAGATCAAACCTATCCTAAAGGCTTGAGCTTGCTCTTCTGGGACCAAGCCGTTCATCATTTTATCCAAAAACCTTATCCAAAATTCGAACGAAAAGATTGCTGCTGTATGCAGTTAGCTTTCTCTCTTCATGATATGAACGCAGATACTCACGGCCTCGGGGGACCGCACAAAGGTGTACAAGTGCTTGACTTGGTTGACGATGGTGGGCACGACTTACAACCCGGTTCTGCCCATGCCAATCACAGTCACACCTTTGTTGTTAAGATCTGCGTTGTCGTCATATACAGCTGTGTGGCAAAGAATGCCCTTGAATGTGTGAATGCCTGCACATTGGGCCAGCGCCAGTTGCTACTACTTGTTAGCGAAATGAACCAACAGTAAACGATCTTTTCTGTCGGTTATCTCGGCTTCAACATGATCAAATGTATTGTAACTGATTTCTGTTGATATCTTAGGTACATAGCTACAGTATGAAATGATATTGATAACTTAGGTAGCCAGAGTCTGTAAAAGCAATAATGAATTTGATCTATATGAAGTGTAATTCGACGAAAAGTAATCCTAAAGAGTGGCTATGAATGGGGGTTGTGATATTGCAATGACGAGTGGTCAAGGAGGATAGGTATACTAGGACAGGCTCTGGGCCTCGCACATCCTTTTATACATCCCTCCCTGCCTAACAAGTTCATCATGCGTCCCAGATTCAACAATTCGACCTCTGTAGAAGACGCAGATACGGTCTGCGCTACGGACCGTGGACAGACGGTGTGCAACCGCGACCGTGATGCAGTTTCCAGAACTCGCAGCCTCCATCAACGCCTTTTGTACCATCCTTTCCGACTCGGTATCAAGGGCGCTCGTCGCCTCATCGAGGAGGATAACACTAGGACTTCGTACGAGAGCTCGAGCGATGGCGATGCGCTGCCTTTGCCCGCCGGATAACTGGCTACCGCCCTGTCCGCAAGGCGTGTCAAGACCCTCTGGGAGTGAGCTAATCAGGTCCCAGACGTTGGCTGCACGACAGGCCGCTTCGACTCTGTCATGTTCAACCACGTTGCCATCTGGAGTTGCCACGTCAATGGCTGCCATGATATTCTCTCGGATGGTGCCAGGGAAGAGGGTTGGCTCTTGCTGGACGAGGGCCAGTTTGCTACGGTAAAGTCGAGGGTTGATATCAGCGAGATCGGCCGAGTCGTCTATCACGATGCTGCCGGTGGTCGGATCGTAGAACCGTTCGAGAAGAGAAATCATAGTTGATTTTCCGCAGCCGGAAGCTCCCACAAACGCAACGAACTGCCCAGGTTCAATCTATGGTGGAATGCAAGTTAGAGAGGTCTTTTGCTGTTCAACATGCACAAGTACGCCACTCACGGTCAACGACACGCCCTTTAAGACCCGGTTGTTGGGTGCTAGAGGGTACGAAAACTGAACATGGCGAAAGTCAATAGACTTGCAGCCTTGGGGAGGGCCCTTGTCTTTGTTCTCCTTCGTCTCCCGAATCGTTGGGTCGAGACCAGTAAGCCAGAAATAGTAGTTGGCCGCAGAGTTCGCCTTGGAAAAGCCTAAAACAGTCAGCCTAATTCATGAACCGTGGAACAAGTACTCACTACTCGAGAGGCTAAAGAGTTGCGAGCCAGCCTGCCCGGAAAAGTAGACTCCCATGAATGAGATCATGAACTGATAGAGAGTAAGCTCCCCATTGGCATATAGACGTGAACCCCACCTAGATGTAGTCAGCACCACCGTAAGGAGAAGAACAATGAGCATGCACGAACCAAAATCCAAGTGCAAGAATAAAACACTCGATAGACTGCGTGAGTGAGAACCAGACCATCATGTTACAGAGAGGGATTATCGAGCCCGATATGGCAGCATCCAACTCGTTCGTGTATCTCTGCAACACAGTCTTCTCAATCGCCAACGACGAAACTGTGCGAATGGCGGTTATAGTCTCAGAAGCTATTGAAGCGCTGATGGAGAACCTCTCATCTATATCCGCATCCATCTTGGTTTCAAGACGAATACGCACCCAGCCTGCCAAGAGCATCGGGGGGAGACCGGCGAAGACGCCAACAAGACCCAGCTTCCAAGAGATAGCGATGGAGAGGATACTGCAGGAAAGAATGTTGACTATATTGTTAAGGACAAGGGAGATGTTGAATCCCATGAGCTCAAAGATGGCTTGGGCGTGGGAATCGATCCGACTGACGAGAGCGCCAACGGCGTTTTCTGGTCGGTCGAAGAAGCGCAGGTCTTGCTTGAGCATGTAACTCAAAAGATCTCGACGAACTTTTTGGCCCATGGTCTGTAGAAAGGTCAAATTTAGTTTAGATTCCTCAAGGTGTATTTATATCCATCTTTTAAGACTTGCCTGTGCGATATTGTTTGTTGTCCATCCTAGGCCAAAGTAGACAACAAGACAGCCCAAGCTCACGACAAAGTACATCAAAGCAATAAAGTTGCCACGATGAAGTATGTCGGGCGACATGAAGGCGTCCATCACTTCGCCAAGGAGAAGAGCCTGTCCGGGGTACATGGCAGCTATTTTCGGTTTGTTAGACATGCATCCTTTTTGCGGCCCGCGATTGCCTAGTACTGGAATCAAACCCACCTCCGATGCAGCACATCATGGCACCAAAGATGTACCAATTCTTGATCTCAGTCGTCGCTTGAACCAACTTGGTGACTGTGTGGACGAGCCCAGTGTCATTGTGGAGTGCAAAGTCTTCCCTATACTTGAGAGATTCGAGAAGTCGATTGTCGGCCGTATTGTGCATCACCAATGACTGGAAGGGCTCAATAAGGTTCGTAGCCTCGTCGCCAGAGCTGTCATCATCCGTCTCGTTGCCTTCCACGGAGAGATCTTGGGTTTTGACCATGTTGGCATACACGCCTGCCTTGGCTACCAAGTCCTCGTGTCGTCCCTGTTCAACAATTTTACCTTTAGACATGACCACAATATTATCTGCGTTGCGGATAGTAGCGAGCTTATGAGCGATGACGATCGTGGTCCTATTCTTAGACGCCCTGTCAAGTGCTTTCTGTACGATACCTTCGGCGTGCGGGTCTAATGCACTTGTCGCCTCGTCAAGCAGAAGAATCTTGGGCTCCGAGACGATGCTGCGGGCAATGGCAATACGCTGTTTCTGGCCCCCAGATAACAGGCCGCCTCTCTCACCAATGCGTGTATCGTAGCCATCTGGGAGATTGACGATGAATTCGTCTGCGAAAGCGAGCTTTGCCGACTGTCGGACACGTTCCAGCTGTTCTTGGTGCGACGCAGTCTCCCAGCCGGTGCCGATCAGCCCGTTGGCAATATTCTCGAAAACCGTTCCATTAAATAGAACCGGTTCCTGTGAAATGTTAGCTCAGCCAGAAACAACGGAGATTTTGCAACTCATGGGCTAGGGACTCTCTACCTGTTGAACAAGCCGGATGGTGGTTCGAAGCCAGTTGAGGCTCAAGTCACCAGTATCTATCCCATCCAACTTGATTGTGCCGGCCTGTGGGTCATACCATCTTTCTAGAAGGCCGATGATTGTGCTTTTGCCACTGCCACTGGGACCCTATTGGAGATGTCAGGAGAAGCAAGCCAGGGGAAAAGAAAACCAGGACAACCCACCACAAGTGCCGTTACCCTGCCAGCCGGAACATGCAGTGAAAAGTCATCCAGAACCCGTACATTGGCCCTGGTCGGATAGCTGAAGTTGACACCCTCAATGTCAACTACTCCTGATATTTCGGTCGGTGCTTGGCCTGACGCCTCAAAGGGGTCAATGGAAGACTTTCGATCGATAAGAGAAAAGAGCTCCGACGCGGCGCTGGCAGCACGGCTGAAAGCCACTGTATGTGGCGCCAATGCAGTAATTGTAGTTGATGCGATGACGACGGAGAACAAAACACTGACACTCAAAGTATTAGAAACAGATTCCAATAGGGATTTTCGCATATCGTGGAGAGGTCTGGAACTTGCGTGAAAATTGTCCCAACATTGTTAACCTCCCCGCTGGCCAGCATGGCGGTGCCTTGCCAATATGCCAGGCCCATTCCGGCATAGACGATGAAATGCTGCCCGCCGAATAAGACTCCATAAAGGGGGTTCTTCCGATTGCCTAACCTGCGAGCACCAGAGAGATATGTGGCGTACTTCTGGACGATTCGAGATTCCAGACTGAATGCTTTGACCGCTCGTATATTCACAAGGACGCTTTCCGCATACGTTGCAGCCTGGGCATATTCCTTAAGCATCTTGGTTTCCATCTGGGAGTCGGGCACTGCGACGCTGCCCACGACTATCAGCAAAGCGGGCATAATGCAGAGAATGATTAGTGTCAGTTTCCAGTGGCTTATAAAAGCAATGATGAATGCCGCGACAAAGGTTGCGAGAGACTGGATAAACAACCCGAGCTTTTCAGCTATGCCGGACTGGATCAGCTTCCCGTTTGAAGTGGCCTGCATCGAGACAGAGCCTGCAATTCCGTGATCGAAAAAGCTGATCCTTTGACTTAGTGCCGCTCGAAGATATGTGTGCCGAACATTGCGGGTTATGTTGAAAGCAACATAGGTAAACAGGGTCGCGTAAATATAAGTGAAAGCAAAGCGAGCAATGCTGATGTAGACAAAGTAAAGCCTAGATGAGTCAGTATCGGGTACCAATATTCGAACCGGGCACCACCCACGAATACTTGCTAACGTCAGACATGAAACGTTGGGTCGATGCGCCGTCGGAAGTGAAGTCGGTGAGAAGAGTTATGAACTGGCCGAGGACGATGTTGACCAAGGCCAAGGCAGTGCCGGAGCCGATAGCAGCGAGGATGCCGATGAATTCGAGGACATGATCGATTGGTCGGCCGCAGGTGAAGAGGCGCTGTGTGGTGTTGGTCTCGTTTTCGCACAGCAAGGCGACGGAACTTACTAGGAAACTACCGAATCCAGCACTATGCTCGTGATTCATTGACTGGTCCGTGGTGTATGAGTCGCCATCGTTCTGAGAGTCGGAAGGGGGCTGGTGCTTTTCCATTATCTTGTTTTATTCTTGTGGTCCATTCGCGGTAGGAACCAGATCAAACGAAGGAAACGAAGGGGAGAGAAAGCAATGAGAGATGGTACAAAGCGAGAACGAAACAATGAATGTAGTTAGAAAGGTAAAGAAAAAAAAAAGAGACAATGTAAACCAAGGAAGTCGATAATGGTAGATCAAAAGATGGTCTGGGCAGTAGTTAAATACCTAATGAAAGAGGGATGACACGGGGTAGAGAACAGACATGCTTACCAACAAAAAGAAAATCTCTCACAGGTACGGCGCGCCGACCCAAGCCCGAACTGAAGCTCTCGGGAACGGCACCGGGTTGGGTCGGGATAGCCGCACGCCCGGTCCGGGGTGCGGTGGTGGTGCGGCATTCTGTGAGCGAAGCCGCTGCCGAAAGCCGAAGATGACTCGGTGTGGAGACTTCGGGCGCGGGATGCCAAGGTTCCGCAGCTCCGCTCTCCGCTTTAGGATAAGTACCTAAATAGGGGAAACACTTGCGCATAAGAAACTGCAGCTGCATGATTACAGTAATTTGAGGATATTCATTATAGGAGCATTGGTCTAGCTTACGGTGCTCCTCTATTCATGAATGGAGATGAAATCTGTCGCGGCTGTGCTATTTCTTTTGAGTTGCCCACCCCGTGCAGGTTATGGACGTCGTGGATGTCAAACTACCTACCTAGGTAGGCAACTGCAATTCTACCTGAAAAACGTGAGTGAAGCGAGACCAACCTATCTTCCATCATATGAGAAAAAATAATGACCTAAAACGTAGAACTGTGGGTAGATATTTACCTAGTGATCTAACGTAGGTACGTACGCGTACAGTACCTAGCATCGCTACTAACACGGCCTGACCCACCTATCCCTAGCGGCAGAGGTGGTCAAGATTTCACCCAGCCAACTCATCCCATTAATCCATACTTACTTGGGTACCTACATTCACACATCTATTCACTGCCCTCACTGCCTACCAACAACTACAAACAAAAGGAGAAAACTGACCATACAGACTAGGACTGAAGATGGAAATTGATGCTGGCTGCGACCTCAGCCCACAAGATGACACACCCCAGACTCACCATGGCCAAGACCATGACAAGGAAACGCCGCCACTGGCCAAGATATCCGTAATCACATTCAACCACCAAAACGATGACATCAACTAACTCCCCCTTTTCCAGTGTGATCGTTGTCGTAGTCGCAAGGTACACCTACCCC
>NKCJ01000474.1:0-30518 GCA_003947015.1 Fusarium sp. AF-6
TTATATTGTTGTGTCTATCTCCACGTCCCACACTATCGTCGCTTATATCTTCTTCGGCGTAGTCAGATGTGTATCAGATACAGTGCTTGTTTAGCTTATCTGATTGATCAATTGGATATTTTATCCCATTCGCCAGTTCCGGGATATGCTAACCCGATTAGCCGACATCGGTGGTCGTGCGAAGGCGTCATCATCCAACAATTGTCGCAATAGGTATTTCGCCATTCTGGAGATTTATAATGAAACCTCACTAACATAAACGGGTCCTAACTGGACGATGGAAAACAATCAAGATAGATATAAAGAGAATTGAATATCCAGAGTCAGACGAACCCCTCTTTCTTTCCTCTGCAGATTCAAATCAACAAGAAAACCAAATCAGTCAAAATGGCTCCTCCTACCGAGTTTATCAGCGTGACCTTCCCCAACGCCTCTACCGAGCTGGAACCCATCCCCGGTGCTGGCATTGATCCCGAGTACCTCGTCCGCTATGCTCGATCTCTGGATGATCATGAGTTCAACTACACTCTCATCCCTTACCACTCCTCCTCCTTTGACCCCTTCACCATTGGCGCTACTATCCTCGCTGTGACCAAGAAGATCAAGATTGTCATTGCTCTCCGCCCCAACACCGTCTACCCTACCGTTGCCGCCAAGTCCCTGGCAACTCTTGACCAGCTTGGCAAGGGCCGAGTTGTTGTTCACTTCATCGCCGGTGGTAACGATGCTGAGCAGGCCCGTGAGGGTGACTTTTACAACAAGGAGGAGCGATATGAGCGTCAGGAGGAGTACATCAAGATTCTCCGCCGCGCCTGGGCCTCCACTGAGCCCTTTGACTGGGATGGCAAGTACTACAAGTTCAAGGACTTTAGCAGCCTCGTCCGTCCTGTCAACGGCCACATTGACGTCTCTGTCGGTGGATCTTCTGACGCTGCCTACCGCACTGGTGGTGCTCTCGCCGACATCTTTGGTCTCTGGGGTGAGCCCCTCAAGGAGACCAAGGAGCAGATCGACCGTATCTACGCCGAGGCCGAGAAGGCTGGTCGCAAGGACCGTCCTCGCATCTGGGTCACCTTCAGACCTATTATCGCTGAGACTGAGGAGCTCGCCTGGTCCAAGGCTCACCGAACTCTTGACGCCCTCAAGACCAACCGACCTTCTCAGATTGGCAAGTTCGCCCCCAACGACAACACCCCTCAGAACGTTGGTTCCCAGCGTCTGCTAGACATTGCCAAGAAGGGAGAGGTTCAGGACCGCGCTCTGTGGTACCCTACCGTGACAGCCACCAACGCCCGCGGAGCTTCCACCGCTCTTGTCGGATCTTACCAGACTGTCATCGACTCTATCCTCGACTACGTTGACCTCGGCGCCTCTCTCATCTCCATCCGTGGTTACGACAACCTTAACGATGCTATCGACTATGGTCGATACATCCTGCCTGGTGTGCGAGCCAGTCTGAAGGAGCGTGAGAACAAGGCCAACGGTGCTTCTAAGGAGGAGCCCCCCAAGGTTGAAGCCTCTGGAGTTCCTGAGGCTCCTAAGGTGGTTCCTGTTGCCGCTTAAGTGGAAAAGTTGATGGTTTTGACTGGTTGGAATTGAATCCATAGTATGGCGTTTAACATCTTGAACTATCAATAAATTCGTAAAACATGATTCAACTCTCCTTGGCTACTGTGAAGATTGGAATATACGTTTGATGTGTTCGATTTGAGACTATCTGAGTATTATAGGTTTCATAGTTTCCGGTGTTTCAGACATCTTCTTACGAAAGAAACGGAAACGATGGCGCCCAAGGAATGATGCAACATCTCAGTAAGCTATTTTTCATAGAAACTTGACGCGAGATAATTGTTTCAGGTTAGGTTTTAATGATTGCTATATTCTCTATTCGTTCTATCAAATCATGGGAGTGGAAAGATGATATCTACGGCATCGACACATTCGTTAAAAGGCACTCTCTAATACTGAACGTATAAATGGTCAATCTATCTATAATATTACCCCGAAACGTTTCTGAATGTCGACAAATATCGCTGGGTTGGGCCCAAGACATTGTATGAAAGTTTGGACTAATTGATACACTCGTACCCGTAACTGCAGTTTCTCTATGGACAGACATTCATATCACAACTAAGTGAGGCTACTTTCCAAAAATTAAATTCTTATCTTACAGGACGATTGATAGATCCATCATTATACAGGACGATTGATAGATCCATCATTAAGAAATGAGCCAGTTGGTGGTTGCGTACTGAAACGACTGATCCTATCAGTTAAGCAAATGAGTTATTAACCCTAGCACATTTCTTTCAACATGTTTCTAGGATATTCATATTTTAGAGGAGTTCATCTTGCACTATACCTTAACACTTGAAATCAAAATTAAATCCTCTTTAATAATAGAAACCTATTATGTATATGGTTTAACCATTCATTGCATCTGCCCTCGAAAATCTACAAGATAGAGTATTTGACTTGCTGCTCACAAATATTCACCTATAGAGTAGCATATTCCTTTTTAAACAGGCAGATTTTTTAGTTTTTATGATGCGCAGTTGACTTGCCCTGCTCTCAACTGGGATTGGCTCTAGTTAAACTCGACACCACATAGACGCGGTGTTTTTGAGTTATGAAAAAAAAAAAGAAAGAGAATGAGGAGAAAAACAGGAGGCTTCGGGTTAAACCCCACAAGTTAAAAGCTATCTATCTAGATATGACGAGAAGAAGCTTAAGAAATGGATCTCCCAGACTAAGGAGAAGTGATTCAGGGATACACGTGACTGTCACGTGCATGTCATCACTGTTCTTCCCAAAAAGGAAATCTTACTTCAACACCTTCACTGCATCGTCAACAGCATCCTGAGATGGCGCAAAAAAGCGGCTGATCCCTCGCAATTGAGGAGTCAACTTGATTGATGAATTAGATGCCCCGTACTGGAATCGAACCAGTGATCTTATCATTACTAGTGATACGCTTTACCACTGAGCCAACGGGGCTTGTTGGGGTCTTCAAATGTTGGGACTATAGAGGCAGTGGACGCAAGCCCAGGCCCACCGGCAACTCCACCACCTGTTCTAGGGTACCTATTTCCTCACTATACTCACAGACAGGATTGATGGATAGACACTGGGCTCCCTAGTAATTGCAGTTTACTACCTGGGCCATTTCGATAGGAAATGACAACACGTCTACCCCAATCTATTGTCCGGGTATGATCTTCTCCCTCAACTGAGTGAATCCATGAACCAGAGAGTCTTTCCGGGAATCAATTATCCGGCCAGATGTCCAACATCAGTTGAAAGTTGTGACTCAAGACAGATGATCTATGAATGAGTCAGTTCAATCTTTCCAGTTGTAACCGAGCTCTGCAAGACCCTCGATTCCGCTATCGATCTCATCTCAATCTCGAAATACCTTTTTCGGAATCATCCAAACATTGCATCTCCCGTTCAAAGCATCTCCGCGGCCCCACAACCAAAAAATGATTCCAAAGATCAGATCACCCCAACTACCGAATAGGAAATTGACTCACGAGTTCAGCTGCGGGAGTGGTTCCAGCCCTGCAGCGTGGCGTACCACGAGGGGGAGTTTGTGGGGCACGACAAAGAGTCACCACTCTAACAGATGAGTTAACCATGTTGCTGCATTCTCCCATATTTAATATCACATCTGTTTGGATCTTCCAATGTGACCTTGAAGGTTTTTGGCACGCGGGAACTATGTACGAAATAGGTAGAGTATCTTTTCCCCTTGGCGTTGCTAATTCCGTGGTTTTTATACGCGCCCACATCGGGCTAGGGCGCTTTCAGGTAATAAGAAGCATATTGAAAGGGAACGGAGTTTGATTCCAAGGTATTCGGCTCCGGTTCAGTCATTGACGAGGTGTACCGAGGACCCTCGGTTTGACAATTAGGGTGACATCATTGGCCGAGGGTGTTGTTTCATGGATGCATGAGGAAGTGATTTGTATGACTGCCAAGATAAGGGCTTTTGTATTTAAACCACCAACGTCCTCGTCTTGTTCGAGACAATCAGATTCAATTCAAACAAGTTTTCTTCTCATCATTTAACAGCCATGTATATCAAAGGACCCCACGGAGAGGCTGACATTTCAGTCCTACGAAAGTTGATCCGAGAGAACCCTCTCGGTCTTCTCACCACAGCCATCTCATCCCCCAACTTTGATTTCCTTCAGTCCAGCCACATCCCCTTTGTGCTAGACGTCGAAGATGAGTCAAGCGAGACCGAGCTTGGAAAACTGCGGGGTCATCTGGCGAGGGTGAACCCACAGAGCAAGGCCATGATCGAGAGTCTCTCTGAGAACCCTCATTTGAACAACGTCATTGAGCAAGATGTCATTATCATCTTTAACTCTCCTATTCAACACTACGTTACGCCCAAGTTTTATACGGAAACTAAGCCTACTACTGGCAAGGTGGTTCCTACATGGAACTACGCAGCAGTACAAGTCTACGGCCGCGCCAAAGTCTATTACGACTCCAAGTCCGAAGAAACAAGCCAATTCCTAACTCAGCAAATCTCCGACCTCAGTCGTCACGCCGAGACTCAAGTAATGGGTTTCACAGGAGGCGATAACCCCGTGGACTGGAAATTGACAGACGCCCCGGATCGATTCATCCAGCTCCTGCAGAAGAGCATCATTGGCATCGAGATTGAGATTACGCAGATGGGGGGAAAATTCAAGATGAGTCAGGAGATGGGTATGGGTGATCGTGAGGGTGTTATCAAGGGGTTTTCGAGGTTGGAGTCTGAGAGGGCGAAGGATATGTCTAAGCTTGTGCAGTTTCGGAGTGATTTGAAGGAGGCAAAGAAGGTTCAGGTATGATTAACATGTTTCGGAAAGGAAAGGAAAAGAATTAGGAATAGAATACGATGCTTTTGTAATTGAATTTTCATGGAACTCGCTGTTGGTGAAGCCTTGGTTTGTATCTGTGCGGAATACGAGATCCGACCCAGCCACCCGATTTCCCACCGCGTCAGATGTTGCTGAAACGCTAGGCAATCCTTCTGCCACTGACAACAGATTCCACCTTCTGCTTAACCTTTACATTAACATTCTTTTCCATGGATATTGCAAGATGGCCAAAACTAGATATTCAAGGCCATCAGACTTACAGAAACGTCAACTAGCCACTATCCTATCCCGCCAGGATAAACCCCCATCCCCCGACAAGCGTCCAGAACCGACACCACTTCAACCCAATGAAACCAAAAATGTCAATATCAACTTTAAAAATGTCAACCCGCAGCAGAAAAGTCTCATCTGCAGACTTCCACCCGAGATACGATCCTATATCTACTTGATCCTCTGGAAGGAGGCCGGTTTAACTCAACACGTTAACCCAAGCGATGACTGGCATGATAAACCTTTTCACTACCGGTGCATCCCGGAGCAACTCCCTGAGCCTGTTGAACAAGCCTCCGAGAGCGCTACCGGCGCGGAGACAGCCATGCAACCGGATCCCGAGGAGCAAGCACCCTTGGATGAGGGCTGTTACTACTGCCGTTACAAATTCGACTATGGCTTTTGGGAAGTCACAGGTCCTCCACCACCCTTGGAAAAGAGTGCATTCTTACCAATGTTATTAACCTGCAAAACAATGTCAGTCTCAAAGAACTCTTCTTTATCTCTTTATACTCATAGTTTTCATAGTCACCTTGAAGTACTCGAGTCAATTGGTCGCCACGTATGCTTCAGCTTCCTCTATTTCCACCACGCATCAAGTTTCTTAATCGAAGCTCAACCTCCGATGGCGTACCACCTTCGACATATTTGTATAATACAAAACCTCTGCGGCGAAGAATGGCAGTATCAGAATGAATGGATCAAACTCACAAAGGTGTTTTATCAACTTCCAAAGCTACAGCGTGTAACATTCTACATGAGTTTGGATCAAGTTGGTTGGCGACGCGGGTTACCTCGTCGAGAGGTTCTAAATCCAAGACTTTGTTTCTGGTTTGCGTGGCTGCCTTCTCATGTCAAGTTGGAGGTTTCTATCCCTTGTGATTCATTGCATGATACAGAGGTTGGAGAGACGGGGCATTTTTTCCGATTTTTAAAGATGAGCGGGGGTTTGGCTGAGGGAGCTACTTTGGATATGATTCTTGGTGAGGGTTATCCTAAAACTCGGCTAGAGGTTACTCACTACCCCCGTCTTGAGTTGCCAGAATAGTTCTCGTTTTGATGAAAAATATTTCAGAATGTTATGATTATAACTCGATATGAAAAGGATTAGGTCTATGGATGAGAGCTTGCCTGTGAAATAACAGGAGCCTTCGAGACTGTCCTCGGCAAACCTTCATTCAACATAAGTAGCAAGCCAGGCGAAAAGATCCTACCTGGGAGCTCGCAAGCGTTTAGCAGTGCTCGCGCAACTTGCAACTCGCCTTTGTCGGGTAAATGCATCTGGACTCTAGTGTATCAATCCCCAGCTTCTTGACGACTGGAAAAGGACTTGCTACCTGCAGTCACCACACTCGTCAACTGTCCGGCGAGAAGAGTTTCGCCGAGGAAGGCTTCCTCACGTGGGTCAAGGTTCTGCGCATCACCCAACAACGACTGAACAAACTCCTCCGGTTTCGTATCCCGAGTATCGGAAGCCAACAAAGAGTCATCCCTAGGGTCAGTCATTTGCGACTCATATTGAATGCGGTCCTGGTGTAGCAGATCTGTCATGTAGATATCTCTTACGTCGTGGCGCAGAGCCAGCGCCAGACAAACTTCTCATCAGCCTCAATAACTGCGTTAGGCTCATGAAATAGCATGTGAAAAGACGAATACGTGGGAGAGACTGTCACCATAGATGCAGTCAATGCCGAAGGAAACCCGGGACGTGTTGCCGAGTGGTTCCCTTGGTTGAGAGTAATTCAAGTGGAGCCTGTTTGTGATTGTGATGGATCATGTTGCTATTCCCTCATCATCAGCAACTCGTCTCTTGTTCATGTTTGTTGTGAAAGGAGTCTGTCGACACTCGTTGTCAAGCCCGGAATAGATACCGGGAAGGAAAAGAGTGAAGATAACCCGCGAGAGACCTCTGTCGTTCCCAATACTGTAATACACAAGCCTTGACAATCCTCAAGCCTCATCTCGATAATCTCGACCGCCGTCCGATCACGATAGCCGACAAGTCCATGCCGGAGCCAACATCAGCCCACCAATTCCCCCCAGAACCAAGCGGGTCCGTCTCGGTAGTTTTCAAGCCCGACAATCCGTGGAGCGAACGACGGCAGCCGGGCCACCACGTGGAGTTGGCCATTGGGACTCGATTCGTGTCCGTCTCCAGAACAGTGGGCAAACTCGGTTTCCACTCGCACGAAACTCATTAAGCTTTAGAGGCTCTCCAAGTCGCTCTCTGGAGAGAAACCGCTGCTCCCACGTGTGTCGTAACGTCGATTGATCCTCCGGGGCGTGACTATCACGAGCCTTTTGATCTGTCAGGCCTCATGCCGAAACAAGGCACGGTCGCCCACTCTCCCCACGCTCATAGACCAACCGCAATCCGGCCGATTGCTACCTTGAATGTCGCGTCCGTCACGTATCGCGTCGTCAAAAGCCTACCGAGCAACGAATCAGCGGCCCCACGTGTCGGCGTGGGTCGCCGTGTGGAACCTCCATCGGGATCGAGATGAGGGGTTTGAGGCGGGCCCGTGGGAGCCTCGAAGCTCGTTCTCGGCGAGTCAAGTGTGACGGAATGCGAATGTGCGTATAGAAACTCGGTTCATGATTATTCTGGACAAGACTATCTCGCGTTTGCCGCCCAGAAGTCGTGAGTTGACTGTTTTAGGCGACTGGAGGTGGGGGTTGGAAAGAAGGCGAGATGAGATATAAACACCAAACACCTCAAGGAGACGGTTGTGGTGGGGGCTTGCTAGGGGGCCAAGAATATTCTCTCTCATTCTTCCAACTTCTCTCCTCTTCGGGAATCCTCTCTGTATTGATTCACTTGTTGTTTCCTTGCCGAATCTCTGCAGCAACCAACTCCATTTACATCATCATGGACAAGGCGACCCTCTTGACTGCTTCTAGGGTGGAGCTCTCCGTTTCCGCCCATCCCCGCTCCGATATCATCAGGTTGCTTGGCCCGGCTCTAGAAATTGCGCTTCGATTTCAGAGTCTCGTCAGTTCCGTCTCTCTCTTCCTCTGCCTTCGCGCATGGCTTCTCACGAGCATCACCTTCGCTGGTGTCTTCTATGCGAGCAGAGTTGTGGCCCTAAAAGCCTGCGTTGCGACAAAGTTTAGTGTTTCCCACGGTTTCAACATGTCGAGCAAAGCAGTCGTTGGTGTGTGGAACTCGAGAAGCGTTCAGAGACTGCGAAAGAAGCTCTGGTACGAATTTGCCGTATTCGTTCTCGGAAGTGGCAACATGGTCTTCCTCATGCTCTTCTGGCCTGGGTGGTGGCTGCTCGCAGGCGCATGCTGGACTGTCTGGATGCTCTTCGGCTGAGCTCGTCTTGTCCTTGTTCGAGTTCGTTTGTGAACTTTGAACCAAATTCGATACGTGACCCATCGGTGCATAATCTGTCGTCAAACCATACCCATCCTCCGACACGATATCAACATTCCATAACCGCCAATCCGACCATATCAGCGCGAGAAGAAAAAGGTATTCCCGCCAGCGTCCTTGCGCACCTCCTTCCCGTAGTCCTTCTCCGGGTCAAACTCCTGCCACATACTCGCGGGAAAGATATGCTTGTTCTTCTCATACCACCGCCGATCAACAACCTTGGTCAGAGACGGATCATCGGTAGCACCCTCGAGGGTTTCGACATCAGGAAGAGTTTTCGCAGCAGCTGCCTTGGAGGCAGGTGTGACTAGGGGATCGCTGGGCTTCGCGTCGTCGGTGGATTCGGGCTTTTGAGGTGGTTCCGCGCTATAGTCGAATACAGGCTGTCCGCCGGGACCGAGGGTTTTGTTCATGGCAAAGAAATAAAAGTCATAGTGCTAGACAAACAATTAGACACATTTAAAGACATGAGTTGCAGTCAACTTACATGTGGTATAATGACTGTTCCGCGGACAAGCATGAGATCGTCCACGCCAACTCTTGCCCATTCTCTCCGGGCATTCGCTTTTTCTCCCACCCCGAGCTCAGCGCCAACTTTGCGACTCTTGTCCAGAAACACCCAAACGTAGTCGCCTTTCTTAACACGGACAGTTCCGCCGGGAATATTGGAGCCGTCGTAGAAGACAAAAGGTATCGCGATTTCGGTCGCCTTGACAGCTTCTTGGATGGCCAAGAACTCACGACGGAGGGCTTCGCGTTCGGCAGCTTCTTTGCGGAGTGCGCTCTTGGTCATGGCCTTGGGGACGATGCCTACCGAGGCATTGGCCTTGAATTTCGTCTTGACGTCGCTATCGCTCCATTCGGTATCGTTTGCGCTGTCCTTTTTCGCCTTTGGCGTTGACTTTGATGGGGCCGCATCTTCGTCACCTTCTTCGTCATCGAACGAGAGGAGCTTCTTGCCTAGCTTCTTCTTCTTCTGCTTCTTCACGGGACGTGGGGCGCTTCCCGTGTCACTGCCACCGTTGTCAGGAGTGCCTGTCAGGGAGCGATCCGGTGTGGACGTGCCTGAGAACGCGGCCTCGCGGGCTTCGCGCTCCTGCTGCTCGAGGACCTCGGCGCGACGCTTGCGGAAGTCGGAGAGGGCGACAAGACCGACCGTGTGTGTGGATAATCGTTCATGAGTCGTCTTGTTCTGCGGAGTGAACCGCGATGAGCCTTGGTCGGACATTGTGGGCAAAGAATGTTGGGTAATTGATGCAGAAGGAAGCTGAGAGTTGCGACGAGGCGATAACGAAATCGCAATCCCGTGATCGCGTACAGTTAGACTGGGTTGTTGGCACCGTCTTTGTGCGTGAATTTGGGTGTACACAGTGCGAAGTATTAACGGCTCTGCCAGCGCAGGTCATGTCAGCTTAACAGCGATTGAATCAGCCCGAGTACTCCAACTACAAGGAAATCAAGCTCCATGGATGAGAAATATACACGGTATTATATAAGAGTGATTTTAAGAACATATAAACTCCGTTTTCGGTAGCTAAATATACCATGCACCTTAATCGGATGTCCCTTCTCCGCACCCTGCACCCACACTCACGTCATTCATTCAACCTCGAGTTGATCAACACATGCTGTTCAACACCTTGATCCGCCCAAGACTTTCTCCGTCTTCAAGACTCTTGGCACTCTCAAGCCAAACTTTTAAGCGCACCATGGTCAACGTTGATACCTCACTCCCTGCTGAGCCCTCGGGCGCTGCGGCCGAGTTCGCTGCCCGCCACTCAGAAGAGCATCCACTAAAGCTCTACGGCGGCTGGTTCTGCCCCTTTGTCCAGCGATCCTGGATCACTCTTCACGAGAAGAACGTTCCGCATCAATATATCGAGGTCAATCCGTATAAGAAGGAGGCATCGTTTCTCGCCATGAACCCTCGGGGTCTCGTCCCTACTCTGGCTGTACCTGTCGGCGCTAAAGGCGAGGTGCAGAAGCCCTTGTTTGAGAGCAACATTGTGTGCGAGTACCTGGATGAGGCGTATGCAGATGAAGCTACCTACGGTCCTCGGTTGCTTCCCTCGGATCCTTATGAGAGGGCACGATGCAGACTCTGGATCGATCATGTCAGCTCACGAATCATCCCTGCTTTCTACAAGCTCCTCCAGCACACCCCTGAAAAGCCATACAGTCTGGACCAAGCACGAGAGGAACTCCATGGCCATATCAAAACACTCGTCAAGGAAATGGATGCCGAAGGACCTTGGTTCCTGGGCTCCAACTTTAGTCTCGTGGACATTTGCCTGGCACCTTGGGTCAAGCGCCTGTTCCTGATCGATCACTACAAGAATGGTGGGCATGGGATTCCTCAGTCTGGTGGTGGAGATGATGAAGGTGTCTGGGAGAGATGGAGAAAATGGAGTGACGCCATCCTTGATCGCAGGAGCGTCAAGGAAACATGGAGCGCTGACGAGCGATACATCATTGCTTATAAGAGGTATGCTGATGATACTACCAATTCTCTTGTGGGCCAGGCCACAAGAGAAGGCAAAAGGCTGCCGTAGAGCAGACGGTTGGAAATCGTATCTTGATGGTGTGTGCCATAGGCATCTCTGAAGTCATAGAATAGTTCCTTTGAATCAGTTATTTGCTGGTATAAGGGGTTTCCTGACTTCTTTTTTATCCTTTTTATTTTTGGAATCTAGAAGATGTCACCGAACCCTTCCGGTTAGCATCTAAGAGCCCAACAGCAGGAAACGACGAGGCATGCCCACATCGGAAGTCCATCGAAAAAGAAGAAGAAAAGTCTCCAGAATGTCCTCGGCATCCTCAGTTGTTGGGGCAAGGATAATAAGGCAGCACATCGAGAAGTGTCTCCTTCTGGGTTGAAGACAAGCTGCTACCGTACTTCCATCCACTCCTCGCCTTTTCTGGTGAACACACCGGGATCTGGACGATACCAGGCGCCCTGATGTCGATCTCTTGGGCATTCTGTTCGAGGAGAAAGTCGTAGCTCTTGGGGTCGCTCATGTCGGGGAAGCCGCCCCTGTTCTTCTCTCCGCGAAGCTTCCACCCTTCCACAGCACTGAGTGACATTTGATGTTAGCTAACAAGCCCTCTTGAATTTAATTCCATTGCTCGGCTTACTCACCCCGCAATGAGTTCCTCCTTGGTGATTCCTTCCCAGTCGTCAATTTTCCCGGTGAGCTTTTCTATGCTCTGCGGCGCAGAAAAGTACCGGTCATTGCAAGGGGGCCCTCCGCCGTTGCCTGGCGGCGTCTGGTTGCTGCAGCTTGTGGCGTCGCCGTTGGGGGCGAGGATGTAGTAGCGCCGGCCCTTGTAGCAGTAACCCATCTCCTCAGCAGTGCTGGGAGCGATGTAGTCGTTATCGAGAGGCCCTACGGCGTTGCAGTCGTAGCCCGAGTCCATGATGAAGGCGGGTGCAAGGCCGGCGCCGACCCTCCACGCCTCGGGGATGATGATGGCGTACAGGACCTTTCTGACTTGATGCCCCAGTTCTGGGATTTCGACTGTGGTCCTTTGGTTATTGAACTTGCCTTTGGCTATCATCTCACCAATGTAGTCGACCGACTTGTCGTCACCCTTGAATGCCTGTTTCATAAACTCGGTTGTCGCGTCCTTCCACATCTCTGAGACATCGCCCAGCTTTCCGGCGACTTTGCTCGCGTCCGTCTCTCTCTTGCTGTTGCCCCTTTGTTAGAACAATATCGTAATCTCAATTGGCAGCCCTACCTGTTTTGAATATCTTTGGCAATCGTTGCTCCCCAAGATGCCGAGTTGGCAACGAGATCCTTCAAGTCATCCGCACGGGCACCGTATCGTATCACTGAGAAGAGTTAGCACTAGATGTCACGAAATGTTGAGTAGGTAGGGTAGGTATAATAAGACGCACTCTTGTTGAAGAAGGGTGCCGAAAACATGCCCAAGGCTACTCCCAGCATATCTGCGATAAGGTTGAAATTGGCTGACTCGTCCAGGTCGGGTGCAAACAAGACTACCAATTTCGCAAGCTTTGACTGTATCGAGTTCTCGGCGTCTGTGATTGCGCTTTCTAGGTTTTTCAAAAGCTGCAAAGCAAAGCAAAGCCCATCCATGTTAGCACAAGGTAGACTTGACCACTGACAAGGTAATGCTCACCGTATGCAATGAGGAGAAAGAATTGAGGATGAAATACGCAGCAGGCCCTGCATCACGGGTATCGTCACACGTGTTGACGTCCTCGCAGCCGTTACTGGCAGCCGACATTACGGCGCAGTTGAAGCTCTCCGGCCCGTCCATCAGCATTGACATGGATCTGCTAAAATCACTTGGATATTTATCCACATCGATGTTCTCGCCATCTCTCTCCTTCAGCCAGTTCTGGACCACGTCCCGCCAGGCGCAAGGGGCCCGCAGCTTGTTCCACCGGTCGCTAGCGGGCATGGATGAGTTGGTGACAGCCTCGTTCAAGCAGTCGAAGCCATCCTTGGTCATCCACTTGCACTCCGGGTCCTCCTCGATAATCTCGATAAATGACCCGCCCTCTGACCGGCCAAACTTTTGCAGGTCGACTGCCCAGTCGGTGACGCCGCCAAAGTTGAGACCTTGGTACTTGGATATGCGCTTTCTCTTAGTCGAGTCCGACATGTATGCCACCCATTCCGTGTCATCATAGACCAGGATATCCGAGTCACTGTCGTCTACCCACTTCTTGACGCTCTTGGCACTCCGGCCGATGAGGTCGTCAATCTCGGCGTTGGAGATGTATCCGGCTGTTCCTGTACATATGCCCTTCTTGGCCAGGGACTCGGTTGAAGAGCCGAGAAAACCGCACATGGGCCCGGTGCACCCTGCCTTGGCCATCTTGAATGATCTGCCATAGCTCGTGACGCCGACGATGACCTTGGTGGACGGCACGCCAGCTTTGGTAATCATGGATAGGGCACCCAGGGTTTCAGTCAGGTTGACGTGAGAACGTAGGCAGTCTCCCTTGGGACAACCTGGAGAAGCCCACTTGTTGTCATAGTCCCATTGGCCGTGCAGGTCATAAGTCATGTAGATGATGTAGTCAACGACCTTGGCCATCTTCTCGATGGGATATGGCTTGAGGTACCAGAAGGAAGCCGGGGCTGCAATGGAGAGTGACTTGCCGCTCAGCTGAGCTTTAAGAAGTGTCAACATGCCGAGGTAGTTGTTGCCGTCCGTCTCATCGGCTGGAGGAATGTCGGGGATATCTGGAGCTCCAGGGTACTCCCAGTCGATGTCGACGCCGTCAAGATCATGCTGCTTGATGAAGGCGGCAATGTTCTTGGCAACTTTGAGACAGTTTTGCTGCTTGACTGCATTGCGAAGGATGTGATATTTGGTAGGATGCGTTGAGTCTACCCACCCACCAAATGCAAGGATGCGCTTTGGGCCCTTGAGCTTCTTGAACTTGTTGAACTGATACGACACCTCGCTGACATCAACCTCGAAGCTCTCGGTCAGTTTAGCAAAGGAAAAGTGCACGTGTGTCAGCTCGGTCATGGACTCGAGCTCCGACGCATCCATCCAGAGACAAGGCCGTTCGTCGTTCCAGGCCTCAAAGTATCCGACCCTCATGAAGCTGCTCGGAGGAGACTTGTTGTTCACAATGTCGGTGCCGCAGTTGGATATACAACCGTTGGCTCCCTCCTCGGCCGTGCCGGGTGGACCGAGTGTCGTGTTCTTACAGAAGTCCTCGGTGATGCCACACTGTCCCCAGATGTTGCAGCACGCATTTAATGGACAGGGGTTGAGATCTGACAGATCCTCGCCGTTGGACGGCTTCTTGGTATCAGGCTTCTGAGGCCCGCACACGGCATTGGCGATGGGGCTGGGCATGGGCGGATCACCCTTGCTGAGGCAGATGACGGCCTCGGCGAACAGTCGCTTGCACCCGGACCATCCCCACGTGTTCTTGTTGAAGGCTTCAAGATCCTTCACCTCGAGAGAGTTGACTGCGGCGATCTTGTCACAGTAGTCACCTGACTGCACTTGATAGGTAGCACAACCCCCGTCAGGGTCAGGCTTTGGGGAAAAGTCTGGCAGGTCTCCAGAAGAGCAGCAGACATGCTGTCCCTCTCGGAGAGTTGAACACAAGTCTTTGGTCTTGCTGTTGTACTTGGTGAAGTCAGCTGCCTTGATGCCGCAGCGAGTGGCCAGGATGGCACACGAGTCTCCGCCCTTGACCTGGACGGTAGAACAGTCGGCACGCTTAGAAAGGGTTGAAGCAGAAGAGTTCGACGAGGGAGGGCTTATGACCTCAATCTCCAAGGCACCGAAGGGCTTGGTATGTTCAAGGCCGTCCAAGCAGGTGGCATTGCTCCACGAGCTCACTGCCGACTGCACATTGATGAGAGATGCAGGGCCGGGAGTGGTGTCGACCATGATGCCAATGGTGTAGTCTGAGTTGAGCTCCGAGTTGCAAAGCTCAACTGCTAGTCTCCTTGGCATACTGGAATTCCAAATATGCTCGATCATTGGCTCAACGACGTCTGTAGTTATTTTGGCGGGCAATACGCCCTCTCCAAGATAGATACCAACGGCCGTGTCGCCATAGTGGACAAAGATGGATGACTTGTTGGCTGCGATCTCTGTTAAAAGGAAGCTCTGAAGCTCCTTGACGGTGGTGATGGCTTGGGGCGTGAGGACACGCTCGTCTGTGTCGTCCCAAGAAATCTGCAGTTCATGCTTGTACTTGGTAATGACAGCTGCGGCAGACGAAGACTCGACCTTGGTGAGGTTGAGTAGTTCTCCTTGGAACGATGTGCACGCCCGGACGGTGTTGCCAGGGCCCGAGGCCCGGAGGGGGTAATGGATGGTAAAGTCAAGAAGTCTAGGCTTGTGATTGCAAGCTAGAGCGTCATCCAAATTACTGAAAAGTGTCCAGTTGGATGGATCAGGGCCAGCTTCAGTGATGGACGGAGAGCAGACGTTTAGCTCGGCCTGGTCTTGCAGTGGTTCAAGGGTCGTAGCTGGGGATGCTAGCCAAAGAGTGGCCAACAGGCCAGTTGCTAACATGGGGATCTTCATAACAAAATGGTCGTCAGACCAGAAATGAGATGAATGAGAGGGAATGATAGTAAGAATTCAAAAGACAATGTTAGAATAAAAGAATGTAGTGAACCGAGAGAGAGTATTGAAAATGAGAGACAGGAGTTGATGGTTTCGACTGTAACGAGTGTGTCGATGCAAAGGCATATAACCTCTGATTCATGGTTCCTACTGCCTTTATTAAGTATCGGAAACCATCTGTCAGCATTCAATAACCTGATATCCAACCTCAGAACCCGAAAGCCTTGCGAGCAGTAAATGTTGCTCTTGGCGGATAGTCTTGGCAGGGGCACCATTGGCGGATAAACGTGCCGGTTGCGTTGTCTCGATGTAACAGCGTGTTGGTTCCAGAGCCTTTTTTTTGTGACAAAGAGAAAAAAAGACCATGCGACAATAAATGAGTTAGATTGAACTTTTTTTTTTCAACATGGTGACTTTGAAGAACTTGTAGACTGAGGAGGCTGCGCCGCCGGTAGAAGTGTGACATGATTCAACAACATGACTCTAGGTGACATTTCAACTACTCGCCGAGATTAAAACCTATGCTAGCATATCACACTATGTAAGAACCTAACATGATGGCTCCGAGAGCTACCAAAAACGCCATCGAGTGTGATAGAATGTTTGCCGCGCCCTCCTCGGCTGGCTCGGGATATAGGAAGCTGCATGACTCTGGGCCACGCAGGTTCTCCTCATCCGGCCACGACTGGTTGGTTGGGCACGAAGCAACCTCGAGCATCTTGGCGGCAACGAGTGAGTCCAACTTGGGTCCGGTGTCAATCCTGCTCGGGTCTCCGGATCCCTCCTGGTCCGTCACCACCACGCAGCTGTTCGAGTATCGCCACTCCTTGACATTTTCAGGGGTTGTCTTGTTTTCTAAGAATCGAAGGTGCATGATCTCGAGAGGACATGACTTCTTAGCGGTCGCCGCCGCCGCCATGCTGGGTAAGGAACCGTTCGGGGAGGTTGAAAACCAACCAATCTCGCCGCGTTTCGAGTAACTTCCATGCTCGCCAGGCTCGCATTCCTGGTTGATCCAGAATTCCCAACCAAGCTGCCATTCTGTAGAAGTCGAGTTGGCAACAAGGCCTGTGCCGTTGATAAAGTAGTACGGCTCCACGGCTGGTTCGAGCTTTCCCTCGGTGAAGAATCTCTTATCCGGAAGCTCACCCGTGTCCACGGGCAGGTCGTCGATCTGGATGGGATAGCTGTGGTTGCCCTCGATCCACCACTTGAAGCTGAACGCGTAGGGCCAGGCTTCAGCCGCCCCCGTAATGGCAAAGACAATGGGGAAGGGGTAGACCGGACGGTATGTCTCGTTGAGCCGTGGAAAGACGAGGTTCACCTCGAGATCAATGGGAAACGCCGATGATCCCCTCTTTTGCATGCCAAGGGAGGCAAGCGGTCCAAAAGACACCCTGCTCCCGGCCGTTAGAATGATCAAAATCAGATCAGGTAGAGTCTGATGCACCACCAAGGGGGATACACTTACAAGAGGACGCGAGAGAACTTCATTTCCCTCTTTTTTTTTTTTTCTTGGCTCTGTTGGTTGTAAGTTCGAGGGTAGTGTTGGTCAAATCAATGTGGAGAATCCGGGGGCTCGGATGATGTTGGTGAAGAGCAACAGAGGCGGGATCTTGCGGCGACTTTATCTGCAGTTCCCTTCCGGGGCCTGCCTGCGCTAGGAGTTTCGGGCCGGGCCATGTCAGCACTTTGTTGGGGGGTTCGCTTCTCAAAGTGGTCTTTATGAAGTGGTCTACGGTGTAACCTTGCCAAGGCTTGGCCATTTCACCTGTTGTCCAATTGGGCGTCGGGAATAACACGTATTGCCTACGTGACAAGGCTAATCACCAGACGGAGACTTCACTTTAGCCTATCTGCTTCGATATACTTAACATAGGTGTGCTGGAAGCGAGGAACTGGCCGAGTATCCGAGGCCAAGAGACAGCCTGGTGACCAAAGTGCCCCGAACCAACAACTCAAGACACCACCTTCCATTTACACGAGAGTGAAAATTGAAACTGTCTTTTTCTTCTTGTGGTCCGTTACATGCTCTGACTGTACGGAGTAACCGAAATGAACTTGCGGTGTTGCCATCAGAATTCAGAAACAACGAACATGATGGAAAGTGAATTGCCCAGGTCACAACGCAAGCCCAGTTGGAAGGGAATTGCACGACACCATTTGTCAGTAGTTTCTTTCGTCTCACCTAACCGAGCTACGAGGCACAGGTGAAAAGTATAATTAACAAGCTGAACGCAGTCTCCATTCTCAACTCAGCTTCATTCACCACCACCATCCCTCGTCAACCCCTCTTTGATTATTCGATACCTCTTTCAAGATGAGACTCAACCATATCCTTCTGTTATCCGCTGCCCACTTGTCTTTCAAGGTGAGCCATGCCGCGAGATCCCTCCGTCACCGGCGTGACGAAACGCCGTCTATGCCACCTGCTCCGAGGACTATTGAGAACTGTGCCTACTGGTACGACAATGACGGGTCGCTTCCCTGTGACATGTTGCCTTGGGCATGGGACATCTCAATGGAGGATTTTTTGAAATGGGCAAGTCCAGTTATCCTTCTCTCCAAGATACTGAGTTGGGAATGACTCTGGATCTTTCAGAACCCTTCCATCACAGAGACTTGCGAGAATTTCGAAGAGGGCTACTCTTACTGCATCCAAACCAAGGAGGCTCCAGTCAGCAGCACCACAAGCAAGCCAGAAACCACGGTCCAGTCTGCAACCACCACACTTGTCCCCTCAAAGACTACCCCTACAATGACCACCACCACAACCACCACCGCTGGGAACGGGGTCGAAACCCCCGACCCGGTCCAGCCCGGCATCGTCAGCAACTGTGACAAGTTCTACCTTATCCAACAGGGCGAAGGCTGTGCCGACATTGCTTCCAAGCACGGCATCACCCCAGCCCAGTTCACAACATGGAACTCCAAGACCGGTACCAACTGCGCTGGACTGTGGGCAGAAACGTACGCATGTGTCTCCATCATTGGGCACGACGCCACGCCAACCAAGCCCAGCACCCCTACCAACGGGATCGAAACGCCGTCGCCCATCCAGAGCGGCATGGTCGACAACTGCAACAAGTTCCATCTTGTCAAGACCACCACGACGTGCCTATCTATTCAAGACTACTACAAGCTGCCCCTGGCAGATTTTTACAAGTGGAACCCGGCTGTAGGCACAAATTGCCAGTCATTGCTTGCAAACTACTACGTTTGCGTGGGTGTTACCGACTCGACGCCCACTCCAACGCAGACGGGCGGGATCGAAACGCCGTCGCCTATCCAGAACGGCATGGTCAAGGATTGCAACAAGTTCCATCTAGTCAAGACAACCACAACCTGCTCCTCCATCGAGACCTACTATAAGCTCTCTCTATCAGACTTTTACAAGTGGAATCCAGCTGTAGGCACAAACTGCCAATCACTCCTGGCAAACTACTACGTCTGCATTGGTGTTAGCAGCTCAACACCTACCCCGACACAGACGGGCAGCGACAATGGCATCGAGACACCTCCTCCGATCCAGAACGGTATGGCCAAGAACTGCAACAAGTTCCACCTCGTTAAATCAACCACCTGCGCGTCCATCCAGAACTACTACAAGATTTCCTTGGCCGACTTTTACAAGTGGAACCCTGCCGTTGGGTCTACGTGTACGTCCCTATGGGCTGACTACAATGTCTGTGTGGGTGTCATCGGGCAGACTCCGACGCCGACCAACCCCGGCAACGGCGTCTCAACACCTACGCCTATCCAGGCCGGTATGATCAGTAGCTGTAAGAAGTTTCATCTCGTCAAGTCCACGACGACTTGTGCCTCGATTCAGAACTACTATAAGATCACTATGGCAAACCTTTATAAGTGGAATCCGGCTATTGGTTCTGACTGCAAGAGCCTGTGGGCGGAATATTATGTATGTGTTGGTGTTTAGCTTTCTATTCTAGGAATTCTTAATATTTAATCACTTCTCTTGAATATCTATTTGGTGTTCTAATGGGTGCACTATCCTCGAAGCCATTGTGATCCCTAGAGACTCTTCGGGATCCCTTGTAGATTTGAGTCTTTCAAATCAAAGCTGTCAGATTCTCTTCATCAACAGTATTTCATCATGATTACAAGCCGAGCCTCACCTGGCTCCTCTATAAACTATATCTGGAAGCCCACATTTTCTGTCAGCACCTGACCTTGCTCTGCTACTTCACACGCGGAATAGGATCCTTTGGGGAGACTAGGGGTAAGTGAACTTGAGGTGATTCGAGCCCCCAGGGTTCCCGACCCTCCTAGTCCCCATAGAAAAGCAGGGTGTACCGATTGGCCTCGATCGATGAACTAAATACCGACGTTTTAACAGCCAAATGATTGTATCCACAGCCCAGGGTTGACCAAAATTAGGGGGGTTTCTGAAAAAAAAAAAAAAAAAAAAAAAAAACCCCAAGTTAACTTATACAGGGGACTTGACTTTATAACCCCTGTAACTCGGTTCATTCGTGGTATGAGGTTACCAGCACCACCCGTCACCTACCTATAGGTCGGTCCGATAGGACATCAAAATGAGGGTGCCATTGATCTACCGCTGTGCTTCTCGTTTCCCTTCATGTCATGACTTGATGCTGCCATGTATTAATTATTGTACCCGCCTCCTCCTCCAAGAGGCGTCATTGATCCTAACAAAACAATGCCGTGGCATGTTCTTCCATCTGCAGCAGTAACCGTGTGCGTCTGTATCTCACACAATTCGCTTGTTTCTTAGAGTATTAGCGTAGGTATCTGGTTCACCCATACATACCCAGGTGGACTGATGGAATGATTCTTCCATAATCCCACGTGGCAGCTCCGTACCATCGAAGCATGTGTCTGTCACATGGCGCTATGCCAGATACCAACGACAATCAATACCTGGTTAGAGTGCTAGTGTGCTGTGGCACACCGTTACAACCAGTTCTCCCCGAGGCGAGTCAAGTCCAACAGGACGTGGCAAATTACTCATGTTAAACGTAATATATAAAAGGCCGGAACTCTACAAACAATGGGAATTGGACACAAGGTACTCCCCAAGTTTAGAAAACCTCGACCTCGGAAAACGTCACTTCTTAAGTCTGTCTGTACTCGACAAGCAGCAATCCGAACCGATTTCCGTTTCGAGGCATGTTTGCTAAAGAAGCAAATATCTTCTCAAAGACGAAAATTACGACAATGTTTGACTAACCGGAATCGCATTGTCACTAAATATAACCTGTTGGTGAGGCGTCTTGATGCTATCGTCTGCGGGACGAAATTGTGATACTACACACCGACTACTTGACGTCGTCAATCTTTGATCTGCCTGCATGTTCCCACCGCATCAGTCACCGCCGGGTACCTGACTTTCGGTGAGGGCACACACACCACCGAGTTACCGTGGTACAAAGACCACTTGACCTGCGGGATCAGGCATGTTTCCATCGGCTCCGTTATTGGTTAACTTTGCAAGACCTTTCCCGACTTCATCAGCCGGGAGGTCCGCACTCGGTACGAGGGCCTCCCGCGGCGAGGCTGATGTTGCACATAGAGACGTGGCTCCGCTGCGACATGTGGAGGAGGATCTAGGAGGATTTGACAGCATTTACAAAAGTGCGCTTGCAAAAGGACAATAGATGTCACGACAAGACCAACAATAAACTCCACTGAAGAAGCTCTTGGCCCGGCATGTGAATTCTGACGGAGCAAGTAATGCAGTCTGCGGTCATGGCTCGATGCCAGGTTTAGCAACACAGCACAGCACAACACGACGAATGCAAGTGATTGCAGCGGGGACAGACCCTGCGGGACTCGCGGGGTTACACAGAGTCAATAGGTCATCGCCCATGGAAGCCGTGTCATTGAGAAAAGCAAGCAAGCAGCCGATGACCACTCGCAGACCGCTCTCCCGGATATTGGCGTTTGCTGTTTGCTGAGATTGCGGTGACCTTTGACGGGAAGAGTATCCAAACATAGAGCAACGTTTGTCTCGGGCATTTGTGATACACCACCATGTGAAAGTGGGCTCGTACACTTGTAGAAGAAGAAACAAGTCAATCGCTGCGACCGGCCGACCCCGAAAAGCATGACGTCTGTCTGTTGGGTCAGCAGCAAGTAAGTAAGAAAAAAAAGCTGAAACAAAGGCTGAGCTTCCTACTCCTTCTTCAACGTTCAATGAGAGCTCTAGAAGGTCCCTGCTGACAGTCAAAATCGTTCGGTTTGCACCCTCGTTTATGCGGGAGAGTGGACAACTCGTCGATCGCCCAGCGAGATGTGCAACGCACGGCCGAGAGCTGTAGCTGTAACTATGCATGGAAGGTCCCCCCAGCCTCCTCAATATTCTTCTTCTCGTGCAGCCAGAGTCCAGAACTAAATCTGCCAGGGCAAGACACGGTCCAGCCGAGGAATCACCTGGCCACGAGGTAATTAATCTAATAGTGTTACCTACCGGTGGCCCGAAGAAAAAAACGGTGTATGCGGTAGAGGCTTTGACTTGCATGCATGTAGGCGTCGCCGCCGCCGCCTCAGCTGCGTGTATTACTCTGTTGGTTTCACGACGTTACCAATGCTTGACCGACATGGTGGCAATGCTGGAGAGAACCAAAAAAAATCCCATGCATCTACCGCCTGATGTCGACTCTTCTCGCCTGCCGGAGAGTTTGGACGCAAACGTCGGTCGACGGGGTCGTTCGTGCAAAAGGTTGAGTGGTAGATCCTCCGAATCTGTGCCGCCTTGCCAGCCTTTAGTAGCGTGCGGGGGAGAGAGGACAAGGGCGGCACGGAGAATTTCAGGTGATCCTCTCCACTTTCACCGTCGATAGTCCATCATGGTGTCGCCGAGCCGAGTTGAAAGAAAAAAAAAGGTCCCGTAGGTGCTGAGATGTGAGGCCCCAGCTTGGGATAGCTGATGTGCTGGTCCAACCATGATGCACGAAAGCAAGCGGAGACGGAACGGGGCATTCAACCCGAGAGCATAACTTTAGGAAGAGGCTGTGAGAATCCGTCTTTTAGTTGACAACAATAGCCGAGGAAAAAAGAACGGAATGCTACTGATGCCTGCACATTTCGAGAAGGAAGAAAAAAACTGTTGGATGCAAGTCAGAGCAAACGAAGGATTGGATTTTGATGAGTTGTTCTTGACGGGGTCTACAGTGTGGATTGGTGGGGCAGTTTGGTCACTGGAATACAGAGGCTTTAGTCTGAGCGGTTCTATTTCGGGTGTTGATATTTGAGATTTGGTATAGAATTCCAGCCAAGTAATACAGTAAGAATTGACATTGTGAAAACACTGTGCATCTGTCCAATGTCAACTCCTCAATGGGCCTTTCTTTCTTGTCCCAAAAAAGAATACAACGTGGCATGGATATCTTGTTGGACAGGGAAAAACTCAATGTCATGCATATTATTTTGCCATGGATCAACCAACCCCTGCTATTAACCAACCCTTGGCTGGGGTCCTATTTTGGGAAGTGCGCCTCAAGGCTCACTGCCGACGGGAAGACCTGAGAGTCAACGGCCCCACTCGCGGGCCTGGATCCCGGATTTGGAGCCGCGGATTGCGGGAATACGAGATGTGTGCTACGTCACTTGACACTCCATTCTCTCTGGCTCTCCTATAGCTTGAGAGTGCTATGAATGCAAGTTCAACGACATATGTCCAACGAGTTATTCGTTCCATCTTACGATCCAGATTTCGACTATAAAGGGACGGCCCGCCCGTTGTCGACATAACATTCTTCATCACCAACAAACATCATCATCGATCAACACACCCCAAGACAAAAAAAGATCAACATCTCCTCAGCAACCCCACTCAGCCCAGTCTCTCACTCGGACACATAAAAAGCCAACCTCCTCCTTTACCAACAACCCCATCAACTACACTCTCCTCACACCTTTACACATCATCATCTTCAACACCACCAAAATGCAGTTCTTCACTACTCTCCTCGTCCTGGCCACCTCTGCCATGGCCCTCCCCACAGTCTCCCTCACCTCCCGCGCCGAGAGCGAATCTTGCATGGCCAGAGGCACAAAGGTGACCTCGTGGACAGTCAACGACTTTGACTTTCACGCTACCATCACCAAGACGACACCCAAGAAGCAGACAGCCAGCGGCAGCGTCTCTTTCCTGCTGGAGAACAAGGTCCTAAACTACAAGGCCAAGTGCACCGCCACCTCAAACAAGCCCAACGACTTCTTCTACGGCAGCACCGACTACGACTGCGACGTTCCCCTCAAGGGCGACGCAGCCTCCTTCTCCTTTGACCGCAAGTCGGGAAAGCTATCCATCGTGCAGTCCTGGAGCTGCCTCAAGGAGGGAGGTCGCTTCGAGGCAAAGGGAAACACAAACGTCAAGCTCGAGTGCAAGGAGAAGAACCGGAAGAACCCCAACTACAACAGCGGTTCCAAGACTTACTCCAACAAGAAGATTACCTGCGAGAAGACCACCTTCAAGGCTCCCATCCTCGAGATCAGCGCCGTTCTGTAAGGTACAGGCTGCACTCGATCTCACGAGCCTTTTTCTTTTTCTCTTCTTTCATCATGACTTTTGGGAATCACTTTTTTTTTTAATCTTGCAGAGCAAGTACAAGGCGTTGGATACGGGCATTTTCTTTTTTTGGGAATCTCACTTCATCCATGACTAGACCGTGACGACGGGACGGATATGATCAACGATCTCCATGACATTCATTTTTAACGACTAATACCCAAAGAAGGGGGGAAAGGGATGAACGTTGCGCATACACTTTGGACATAGCACACACACGCCTCAGCACAATTGAGCATGACCTGCAGCATGACGCATATCTGCAGCTCGCAATAGAACATTCAATGAAATGCCTTATATTGTACCCTGCATCTTCTTCTTTCACGTGATTACACTTTTGAAACACACTCTAAAACATTGGCGTAGAGTTGGAATTCGATAGGCAATAGTTGCCAGGCCACTAAAACATGGGATCTAGCGGGTTCGATCTCGGCAAAGAATGGTGGCAACCTTGACATGAATGTCCAACATGTGTTCTAGATTCCTCTTTTGAGTCAAAAATAGAGCGGTGTGCTTCGTCATTGGGATGAACATGTGTTTAAGACACGCGCAAGGGATACACACCCATGTCTCATTGAATGCCCGAGGTCACCATAAATCAAGGCGGTGATGACAGAAACACATGTGCTTGTCCGAAATGTCTCACTTCTGGGGGCACACTGTGAAAGGAAGGATCGGTGAGCTTTGGTGATCAAGGCATCAATTATTGTTCATTTGAGTCATGCCTTGTTCATGGATGTTGATTGAAAGCACAGGGTTAACACACTTGAAAGACTCAATTATCCATACCACTCTATAAAAGAACATGAAATACATAAAACCACCATTCATAAACCAGCCACCTGAAGAAAAGAAAAAATGCGGCCAAAATGCCGCCCCATGCTTGGTGTCGGCCTATCGTCAAGAATCGAAACGCGATATAAATTCCGACCATAGTATACCCAGTCTTGCTCGTAGCATTCATGAATGACTGCCTCTAGTTGTTCGGTCGAGGTGTAATTCAGGTGCACAACAAGCGCTGGTGAACTTGGTGGCTTATCTCTGCCGGCGCAGTTTCAAGGCACCGACGTGGCAATCGAACTCCGGCTCTTCGTCCTTCAGGGACTCTCGGAGCTTCCGGTAAAATGGGTGCTGGGATAGCATGTACCCATCGGGAATTTGCATGCCTTCAGTGGGTGTCGCGACAACAAGTGTCTCAATCTGAGCTTGGTGTTTGTTGTGAAGAGTACGGACAGACGCCTATAGCGACCCGTTCCTCGTCCTTGACCCTTCCCAACCAGAAGATGTAGCCAACTCTCCAATTTCAACTAGTTGAATGAACATGGATGGAAGCCGTTGCGCTTCGGGCTTTTCATTCTGTAGAATGATACTTGACATTCGTTGGTAGTTCCATACGAACACATCCATGTTCATCTGGCCGCGATCACCAGGTACCGTCCTTCGAGGAAGAAACGGGGCATTGAGTCGAAACGCACGGAAAGCTTTCTAAACTCCGGCCATGTCGAGGGTAATGAACTGACAACGATCCAAATCGTGGAGCCAGAGGGCGTTCTGGCCCCTTTCGGTCGATCCCAGTACGAACTCGACTCCTCGTCCGTCGAGCATCGCGGACCAATGGATAATGGCTAGGGCGCTCCCCATATCCCCTGATATTTTGTCCAGGTCCAAACCGATCTGGAACATATCGTCAACGCTCAAGACGACGTCGCATAGGGTGAAAACCTCGGCATTCTGGTAGATGCGTCTGTGTGAGTTGATGTAGTCGCTTTTGCCCATATAGACTCGGGCGAGCAGCTTCTTATTCATCGGGTTCAATCGGACGGCTTGGCGTTCATTTTCGGGCACAAGCTTCTCCACTAGTAGCGATCGGGCTCGCGAAGAGAGGGATGGGATTCGCTCCATGCAAAGAGCATTGTGCGGATGTATCAGCCCTCGAGGGGCACCCAGGCAATCCATCGGGTGCCAGCGATGGCTATAAAAGAGCACACTCGGCACTCGAATGTCGGACCCATACTTGAGCAGTCGCTGGCGGACGATGGACTGCAGATGGCCTTCAGTCTTTAGGTACGGGTTTTGCCCCAGTCGTGGCAGTTTGATCACGGAATTAAATCCGTTACTGTCCATCACGAGTACCACGTGCCGACGGCCACTGCCTAGGGACTCCAGTGGTTCTCCAGGGCGTACGGCTCGAGGTAGAAAGACCTTTGGCTTGCGAGGTTTTCGCCATGTAGGCTTGAAGGCCAGGGCATCGCCCAAGGCTTCATTCAGGGTCCATGGCTGGTTAACGACGACTTCTTGAGAAGAAGACATGTTGGCGGTGGTTTGAGAGCCAAGCAGCGGTGTCGTGAGAGCCTACTTCAGTCGAGTCCAACCAGGAACCACGCCGTGACGGTCACTTAGATGAAGACGTTGGCTTGTCGGGTCGGGAGGGATTGCGGTCGGCGAGAACCCATTGATCAGCTGCGGTAGGGCAGTCCGTATGACGGTCGGAGCGGGGGGATGATGAGAAGACAAGCGTTGTGTTCTGAATGAGACAGAGCGCTCTTGACGTGAGGTAATCGTTGGGTAATCAAGAAGATGAGGGCGTGTCGGTCCGGTTCAGGAGGAACAGCCTTGAGACTGGGTGTCGGATGGAAGGATGAAGGATGAAGGATCAGGAAGGAGCGAGCCAACTTTATACCCGAGAAGAAAGCCAAACGAAGGTTTGCGTCTGACTGCTGCGCTGCAAACGATCGAGTCAGCTTCTAGTCAGGCGCAAGTTGTTGTTGGGAAATGGTGTGCGCGTGAACCTTCAGATTCCCTCGAACGCGTCGCGTGATGACTTGAAAGATGCAAACGCAAAGCTTGAATAACGATGCAGCAGTAGACTCGGTACTTTAATTTACCCGTTCAGGCCACCAGGGTACTGCGTTAAATGCCCCGATATGGTCAACAAACGGGACAATAAGAACAACAATAACCCCGATAAGGTCGACAATAGCGTGACGAGAACAACAATAGGCATCAACAATGCATGACGATAAGCAGAAGCGAGCTGATAAGAACAGCTGGAGAACGATGACGCATTATGCCTTGATGTGAGATCTTGAAATTTGGAATGGTCGGTAGGGGGGAATTTCAAATCAAGGCGTGATGCATCGCTTGCTGCCCCTTTTCGCCAAAGCATCTTTCAGGTCGGCGATAATCATGAAGAAGGATAGCCGAACAAGCCACAACAACGCCGCCTCAACTTTCTTGTCAGATGTGCTCCGTGAGGTTGGCGATTGCTGCTTTTGGAGGTCTTAATCAATTGTTACTGCCGCTCGCCATCACCAAGACGGCGTGTTGCTCAGATCAGACATCTAGAAGAGCACCAGCACCGGGTTGAAAGCCTTGAGTAGAAACCCCCCTCCTAGTTGCCCAGCTTGTTGGGTCTCAAGGTCCGAACAACTGGTCAACAAGAACGTGGACAATAAGGTCAGTGCTCTGTGAAGCAGAACACATGCGATCTAACAAAGCACATAGGCTATACATCATCTTAACATAAGGCTAAAAGGAAGCAGACTCGGGGGTTTTCAGAATACACAATTTGGTTACCCAGGGAACCTGCTTAAGGTTTCATCTTTTTTCGTCGCTCATATTCTTTGTTCACATTCAAGTCATCAACCACCAGAAAACCCGTTTCATCCACACGCCGCGCTCAACTCCTACCCCAAAACACACCTCAGAAGCCACCGTTGGGATGAATCAGAACCTTGGTGTACCCATCAATACGCTTGTCAAACTTTTCGTACGCCACCTCGGCATCTTCAATGTTGATCTCGTGTGACACGACGAAGCTGGGTTTGGCTCGGCCGGCGATGATTAGGTCGCGGAGGTAGCGGTTGTATGACTTGACATTGCACTGGCCAGTTCCAAGGGAGAGGCCCTGGAGGAGGGTTAGCTGTAGACAGTGTAGGCGTACTATGGTACGGACCTTTTCGAAGAGCTTGCCGAAGCTTAGGCTAATCATGCCCTTGGCAGAGGCCTCGTCTGAAGCACCAGGGTCGCTTGCATCATCAGCAAAGTGTCATGATCACAACAGACAAGATGACTTACCTTGGGACGTAGAGTCCTGGAATACCGAGACCACCACAAGCCCTCGTCACGCGAATCATGTTCTCAAGCACAATATTAGGCTGCTCAGTGTTACCACTCTTACCAACAGCCTGATATCCAACAGCATCCACCGATCGATCAACCTCTTCTCCACCGTTGCCCTGGATGATCAAGTCAACTGCATCACCCTTGGTGAAGTCAATGGGAGTGCATCCAATCTTCTCGGCAGCCTGAAGACGCTCGGGGACACGGTCGACGACGAAGACCCGAGAGGCACCGCGGAGAACGGCAGAGTAGGCGGCCATTAGGCCGACGGGGCCAGCGCCAAAGACTGCTACGCTCTCGCCGGGCTGGAAGCCAGAGATTTCCACACCGTGCCAGCCTGGTTTGGTTAGATGTGATCAATAGGAAGGATTGTGTCGAGACCATACCGGTGGGAAAGATGTCTGCAAAGATGATCAGCACATGAATGGTGCATTCAAAAGCACGTACTCACCAGCGAGAAGGATAAAGTCGGCCTCGTGCTCCTTGCCAGCAGGGAGCTTCAAGGCATTGAAATCAGCATAGGGAACTCGGATGTACTGAGCCTGGCCACCTCGGTAAGGGCCCATGGCGACGTAGCCGTACGCGCCTCCAGCAAAGCCGGGGTTGACACCAGTGCAAAAGGCAGTTCGGCCCTCCTCGCAATTGCGGCAGCGGCCGTCGGCAACGTTGAAGGGCATGACGACACGGTCGCCCTTCTTCAGGAGGGTGACACCCTCACCGAGCTGCTCGACGATACCCATGTTCTCATGGCCTATGTGGGTTAGTGATGGAGTCCTAAGATGATGGCAATGGTTCATACCGAATGTGATGCCAGGCTCTGCTGCTGTTCGACCCTCATACATGCTATATAAGTGTAAGTATAATCCAATGTTGGATGTCATCCCACATACTGCAAATCGGAACCGCAAATGGCGGCCTTGTCATGAATTAGCTACCAATCCACCAAGAAGAAAGACGACAGCACTAACAGTAGTAACCTTGACAATGACATCGTCAGGATGCTCCAGCTTAGGAAGCTCAATCTCCTCAACCTTGACCTTGAAAGGGCCCTGATAGTTGACAGCCTTCATAGTCTGAGTAGCCATTTTGAACCTTGGATATAACAAAATAATCTTTTAAAAAATGAATAACCAAGCAAAACTTGATCTTTCTCCTCAAAACACGGAAAACCCGGGGTTCAAATAAGATTTACAAAACTCCGCTCGGTCATCTTGACGAGTAGACGCCAAGCAACCCCGCGTCTTCCATCAGCCACTCTCCCCCAGGAAAAACGACCTGCGGAATCGGATTTCTTACCTTCTATTACCGTCCGTCTCCATTACCATCGAGTGTAACCCACAATGCGGGGAAGAAAGAAGGCATGTGCCCCTCGTCCAATGCCCCCGGGGTTCCAAAGCGGCAAGAGTGGGGGATTGGAGGGAGGAAGAAATCGGCGAGATTATCCCAAAATGGGTCACAAGTTTCCGATTTCCGAGTCTTTTGTCATGCAGGCTAGTGAGGAGATAGCTCGGCTTCTTTGGTTCTTGCGTCAGTTCCCCCCACCTCAATAATGGAGGTGGCCGAATGGGGAAGATCCTTCCGCTCACACAGACGGAGCCAAGACGTAGGTAGGTGGTTCTTTGGATGTCAACGGCGTTCCGATGGTAGACGAAGGGAGAGGCGAGGGGTAGAGAGATCCGTGCCTCCCGGTGGAAAAGCCGTGAGCTTTTATAGATTTTCAGTCAGGGTAAATGTTGAGGATCCGTCTGTTGCCGTGCTAATTCGCCTGTTCATTGAACGCCATGGACCGTTATCAGGTCGTCAGTCGGAAAATTGACACCCTTGATATCTCATTTTTCTGGTATAATCTGTCCTTCTTTGGGCTAAGAGTCGGTCGCTTTGCCTAGGCTTATTTCAAACGGCAGTTATTCTCAGTGTGTTGCTGGATGAGACAGTGGTGTGTAGATGAAAGCATGTCAGTGAAATGATCCAAGGAAACTGAACAGAGTAAACGAAAAGAGAGGTTGGAATGTGCGATAAACACTCTCTGTTCGTCTTGAAAGCTGCTAGATCTTGCGCTATTCGCCTGCAGCTACAGTCTTACACAAGTGCTGTCTATCTCTATGGATGCCAGTATCCTCCTCTATCAACCCCCTCAGCGTTTCGGCAGTCTGTCCATCCCATCTTCTTCTCAGAAAAAATTGAATCCTTGCCATCCATCCCCACACTGAGAATAAATCCAGTTGCAAATACA